>VYZQ01039403.1:0-14974 GCA_013400655.1 Mystacornis crossleyi
CACAGCTTCCAGAGCGGGAAACCTTGATGAAGTTGGGGAGTTGACCTGTGTGTCTACAGTGCCTCTCCCACTAGAGAAACTTAGAACTTCCCTAATTGCTTTCTCCTTTCAAGAGCACCTCACAGCCTCAAGCTAAGTTTGAGAGCCGAGTTTTCATCTTCCTCACGGTTAAGAGTAATTGAGCTTCTTAACAGGAAGGCTGGATTTGGAGAGCTTTTCTTCTTCCATCAGAAAAGAAGCTACTTTCTGTAAAGCAGCGTGGGGCTATGTAAACCTCTACTGCAGCTACCAACACAGAATAACTTTAAAAACACACCCTACACTTGCAGTTCAAGTGTTAGTGCAAGTATTTGGAATAGCAGGCCTTTGAGTGTCTCAGGGAGTAGGGTTTCTCACAAGTGCACTGTATAAAAGGCAGCCTGAGGGAGGAAAAAAAGGAAAACAATGCAGAATAATAAAAAACCCTACTGGGAGGCCATTACAGCTTTACTGCCAGAGTACAAGCAGCCATTAAAGTTGCCATCTAAGGTGTTACATTCTTACAGTACAAGTGTAAAGCTTTAGATTTCAGATGAAAGACAAGCTGGAACATCACTGAAGCATAAAACAATCCTGAAGCCTGTGGTGTGTGCAGCAGTAGTCCTGGCAGTGAGACGGTTCACAGAAAAAAAGCAAGGGATAGAAGCAACTTTAAAAACGGTATTTCACACTCAATAGACATTAATTCACAATCAGTTAAATACAAAGCTCTACTTGTGTATTTAACAAAAATACTTCAAAGTTGACATTTCATATAACTGGCATTAATACAGACATCTACAAGCTGGGGAAGGGTCCAGGTAAGCAGCAGAAACGATGGGTTTGTACTTCAAGGAACAGTATTTCAGTTTGCAGGGTGGCTGATGACACACACATTGAACATCCATGATTGAAAGTCAAGTTCTCCAAGTTCAGGATCTCTCCTTCCCCATCAAAGCCTGTGTGACGCTCAGTGTCTCCCTCCCTTGCCCATCCCAGCTAACAGTAACAACTTCAAAGTTGCATGGAATCTCCCTCTGGATGCACCAGGAGTCTTCTTGGACACACCCACCCAACTGCAGTGCTCACCCTGGATGGCAGAGCTGGACTGAACTCCAGAACCAGCCCTTCCACTTTTCAGGGCCACTCAGTACCTGCAATTCCTTGATCAGAACAAGGGAACCCTGGCTTGAGCCAGCCAGGGACCACTGACAGGTAAATCAGCCAAGCTGAGATTTATTTGCAACCACAGACTAACGCTTTTCTCTGTCCTTTTGCAGAGTTCAGAGGCTGATTTGTATTTGGTTTTTATCAGTGTAGGTATCCGTCCTTTAGTCTGGTGTCCAGAATGCTGCATTCAGAGGTGTTTCCATAACTCACAGGGATATCTTGATAGTCACCCATCAGCTTTAGAATCAGTGGGGTATTGTAAAGACCCATAACCAGGACAATTCACCTGCCTTTTTTCCCCTCCAACCAGCAGTGGAATTTGAGAAAATGTTGCTGACTTCTGTTGTAGCACCTAAATAATGTCATCCCTAGTTATAGCAGAGCAAAGAAAGGCAAGAAGATTAGGACATTCAAAACCAGCTTTTTATCCTAATCAATACGGTAAAGCCAAAAATGCTGAACAGCTGAGTGAAGAAAGACAAACAGCATGAGGAAAAGTAACATCCCTTCCCTTAACACATGATGTAACATCTCGGGGTGAGGTGACAGAAAAGAGGAATGGATGATACACCTGCATCCAGGCTGTTTAAAATAATTGACACTATTTTGGGAGCTGGGTCTTTAGTTAGCATAGCAGAGTATTCAGGCACTAGTTAGATATGCAAGAAGTTTATCAAACCATAAAGTATCATATTAAATATCCACGCAAATATATGAAAGATTTGATTGGGTTCTTCTTCTGTCCCTTTTTCAGGTCAAAAGGTGAATGCAAGTGTGTCACAATAAGCCAATGTCCTGCAGCTTATTACACACAAAATCAAAAATATAGAAAATAAATGATAATCCTATCTACTTACATAAAAAGGTAATTTTTTGAGTAAGTTTCCAAACTTGCACAAAATATGCAGAAAACTGCATACAATCAGTTTCCATAAGAACAGCAGTTTCATGTAAAAGGTGGGTCAGCCTGCTAGCCAGACCTACTTTATACAAAGCTCTGGAAAATGGACACTTCAACACTGAGGGCATGTCCTGCTGTCACTGAAATGGCAAAACGCCCACTGCCACCAGGACAAAGCCCTGGAGAAGGCCTCTCTATCCCCCACCCACCTTTGCAAACCACTCTGTGACAAGATACAGAAAATAATAGCTCTAGTAGGGAGTAACAGTGATTGCAAGAATTGTAACATGTATTCAGAACTCAGGCAAGGCTGTTAAATCATAGTTCAGTGTTCTCATCTGCAGTCGTCCTCCTCCTGACCCGCCCACAGGGACTCATGGCCACCCACCTGACCCGCATCCTCCTCTCCCTCACTTCAAAGCACTTGCAGTACCTCAAGCTCCTTCCCAGCCCACCTCGTCCTTCTTCCAGTCTTCTGTCACCCTGCCCACTCCAGAGGACTCTGAAATGCAGATGAGAGGAACTACAATAGCACAGCAGTGTAAACAGTTAGTAGGCCTGCCACATCTTTATTGCTGCAGGTTTGGCAAAGGGGCACTCTCCATCCTCGGGGGGAGCTTGAGGCAAAAGGAGAGTAACGGTTAAAGATAAGAAGTGATGAACAGCAAACTTAGGAAAAGCAGTCAACCTATATCAGGGCTCTTGGAAAAGCCTGTAGCTAGAAATTACTGAAAAAAATCTTGCACTTGCATGGTGGGCTTGTCCCTGCCCCTGAAGTAGTGCTGTGCAGTGGGTGATGGTCCCGTGTGACCTACTGGCATGAACAGAGTCATCTTCCCGCCCCTCGGAGCCTAAGGCTACTACACAGCTACCAGGACTTGTGGTTCAGTTCACAGAGGTCTCACAACTGGGGTCATTCCTTGTGCAATGTTTGATGGAGGTGAAGGTAAAGTGGTTTCTTGGTCAACAGTTGCAATTTCTTCCTTTTAAAGTCAGTGGGTTTTTTGTACCTGTAACCACAAGAAAGTGCATTAATCCAAGCACTAATGGCTGTGCGGGAAGATGAAAGCAAACTAGAAAGCTCATCCTGTACAGATCTTATTACCCTCATCTTTTAAATACATCTGACAAGGCTCGCTGGAAGCAACAATAATGAGTAGGTTTACAGGAAGAAACTGTATTTTCTCTGGAGGATTATTTTTACAGAAGAAAAAGTTCAATATGTAAATGAATGTAATATTTTTGTAAGGAAATTCCCAACATAATACTCTGGATTGTAGGAGAGACCCAGTATCAGTTACTCAGTACTTCAGAAGTACTCCAGCTAGCACAGACTTAGACTACTTCCAAGAATTGCAAGATTCACCCTCTCTTGAATAAAAAACCAAACTCTAATCCCCAAACCTCTCCCTCAGACCTTCAGCCACTCAGCAAGGGGGGGATGCACACCACGACCAATCAAATACTGCTTTGAAATGTTCATAAACTTAATTGCAAATCAGTATCTCATGCCTCAAATCAGATTTCCTTTACAGAAGTTCTGTACCAAAAGACCGAGTTGATTATTTTTTTAACTATATCAGATCTGACACTCAGGCTAAGCTCCAAATTAAAATCTCCAAATTAAAATCTCCCCTACAGACTTCATTAAATTCATAGAAAATTAAATTACAAACACCAGCATTTTATTTGGAAACTGGTCTAGTTTCTGAGAAGAGTCTCTAACCATCTTACTTGCCTAAAAGCATTTTATCTTCCCCTTTTTATTAAAAATAAAATACTCCTTATGGAAGTCAATCTAATGAGTTCAAGAAACCTTCCTTAATGCAACAAGCCACACATTGTGACTGAAGGCTTGTTCATTTCCTCTGTCATTGTCATCCGTAATTGTGAGTCACTTACAGTTCTATAACAATTGCCCCAGGTTTAATTTCATCCATCTCCATGAAAGCAAAGCACTTGGTGCTAGTAAACCTTTTCTTAGGCTTGTAGTGTTTGAATTCAAAGAAAATAGCTGCACCTAGAGGGAAAAATGGTTGAATAGAAAAGTTAGCAATTATGGCTAAGAGTTATCTGAAAACTTACCTGCCATTAAGTTGCTCTACTTAAAATTAAGGGAATTATCTCCCACACTTGTGTTATTTACTCAAAAGCTACACCGTGTTCTTACAATGCTCATCACACTCTCGGCAGCTTAAACTCTTCACTCCATTGCTCACACCCAGGTACCAATGACTAAGCAGGTGATAAAGCACCTCAATACCTGTGTAGCAGAGCACACTGCTCTGCTTTTATCTCTTTTCATTTCTCCCTTGCCCGTGAGCCATCCCAATGTCCAATTTGAAAGGGACAGGATGCAAAGGTCTATTTTTATCCTTGTCTAGATCTTGAGCCCTGCAGCACCAGCTCAGGAGCAGCCCAGTGTCTGTGCTCCCAAAGCTCCTGGGCCCTGTTTCGGGTCTCTGGTACCACATACCTTTTGTTAGTCTTTCAATGTGTTTCTGAATCTCGATGTCCACATTAAAATGGACATACGTGTCCTCCTTCCTCAAAGCCACAGGAGTATCTTGCACAGGAGTCAGATCTATCCCATTCAAATCTGCAGGAAAGAAACAGCATGAGAATGGCAGAAGCTTCTCAGACTTTAAGGTTCAGCTTTAAGAGATTTTCGAGTCTCTCCTAATCCTGCCACAAAAAGTTCATGCACATCTGGATGTTTCCACAAAATCTAAAAAAAGGGCAATTATACCACTTCACAGTCAATTTTCTTTTTGATTACAATACGAAAGCAGCTACAGTTCTGGCAATATTTCAGATATCCCTCTTTTTAAGAGTGCATTTCCATCTGCTGTCAGCAAAAGATTCCCTTCCCTGTGCACACAGGACTCCAACAGAGCTCCAGCCCAAGTGGGATACACACCAAAGGCTGCCACCCTCCACACAGGGTCTGCAGGGCACAGCTGGCACAGCTCACACATCCTGTGTATGCCCTGCTTTGTCCCTAGACACAACAAGCATTATTCCTCTTGGAATAATGGGTTTTCCACAGAGGCATGGCAGGGCCATGGGATGGACTACAGCTCTCAGCACCAGCCCCTTCTTGTGCTGCTCTGGCACAGCCAATATTGTTTCTCAGTAAGCCTCTGCTGTTTCCAGGGCTACATTTGTCCTCTTAATGTCTTTCCTCTCATTCCTGATCCCTTTCCCTCTGGCAGAGGAAGTTGCTAACGATGTGGCCAAGATTACAGGTATGGAGTGCACACGCTGTGCTTGGAGCACAGGCTGAGACCCTGGAGCACCAGTGGTTCCCTTCATCCAGGGCATGGGCTGGGATTGCCAATGCTGCATCAGGAACAAACCTCTCTCCAAACCTGCAGAAAAGCAGCTCGATTTACAACCAAGGAAATCAGCTACTAAGTGTCTTTAGACTCCTAACAGTGACAAAATGAGTCTTCAGAGTTACTTTTCCTGACCAAAAAACCTTGAGAAATAGAAGACTTAAAAGACACCATTAGCAGACTCAGCCCTACCCTGCCCACATACACACTTCTTGATCCTGTTTTCTACCTCATTACTTGGTCCCACCATTTATAGGTAAATGAGTTTGGAAACAGGGAGCCTCATGTTAACAGAGTTAACCTGAGACTTGTTGGGAAAGCAAGCCCAGCAACACAGAGTCTCCCGTAGCTCCAGAAGGGAAATGAGAGCTACAGCAGCAGTTTTAGCAATGCACTGAGACAAACACTTGAGTGGCAAGGAACAAGGAATGTTTGCTTTAAAAGCCCTGATAAGTATTCAAGGGACATTTGATAACTGTGATCCTTCCCCCTGCCAGAGGACATGTCTGGTGGAGGAAGCACTGATCACACATACAGCAAGGGTTTCATCCCTACATTTAGTATCCAATAGCACATCTCAAGAGGACACATACAAGGTCAGTATCACAACTGATAACAACAAGAGGATATTGGCTCAGCTACAGATTTTTACATGCTAAACAAAAAAAATCATCTGCCTACAAAGATTGTAAAGAGAAGCTGAAATAAAGCAGAATAAGGCAAGGGTAAGCAGCTTTGACTACAGGGGCTTCCTGCTAAAAAACGCAAAATGGGGGACAGATACTTCCACTAGAAAGAGTGTGAATATCAAAAAATCTCAGCCTCAAAAGACACCACTATGTTACCACCTGAAACAGAGAAATGCTAATGTTGCCTATCCTGGACTGACAGAGAGAGAGGTTCTTCCAGATTTATAGAGGCTCTCAGCCCACCAGGCTTTGGCTGAAGCATTTCACTAGCCAGGATAACACATTTTTCATTTTATTTCACTTGCAAGCTTTGCTTCCCAGCTTCATACCCATTCCTCTAAACCTCAAGCCCTGGTAAAATTATCATTGTATTACTACAAAATTCGTTTAATGAGAGGGCAAGAATAGAGTCAGTGGGCGGTGGTTCCCCATCTCCAGAAAGCCCAGAGACCAGTATGTGTGGGGAGTACACACAGTCCAAGTGGATCTGTACTTAGGAGTCAGCTGCAGAAGTCATGATGGAGAAGGAGGGCAAAGTCACTCAGCTCTCAGCACGGACAGGGCGCACCTGAGTGCACAGAGAGGAGCGTATCCTGCAGAGATTCACCTCCCAGGAGCTCTCAAATACAGAATTTTTCCACCCTTGATTAAAGCAGAAGCCCTAAATCCACAATGGAAGTACCAACGAACGTTTTTCCCGGCAGGCTGAAAAATCAATAGAGCTTTCAGAAAATGCACTCTCTCCAAAGCAGCACCGAGGAGGCAGAACAGGAATCATTACCCTTTACACTGACTGTGATGTAAGGATCAATGCACTGCCCAGCATCTTTCAGACCAATTTTCTCTATGTTGATGGTGAGTAATGTCATCCCGGGTTCAGATGGCAATCTGGGCAATAAAGTACCTGGAAAGAGTAAAGCATATTATTATTAACCCTTGGTGTCATCTCACAGCAGAGGCTTCACTTGTCCCATCTTCTCTCATGGAAGATGCTGTTCTTAGGGGGTTCAAACTCCAAGGATTCATATCCCAGTAGTACACAGCACTAAGGGAATGTCTGTGTGCACAGACACAAAACATCATTTGACAAATTTAAAAGCCCCCCACAAAAAACCCAGGAGTGCCTCAAGTCAAATCAACTGATAAAAAACTAATGCCATAAGAATAGAAGGGAGTATTGTTTAAAGTGTTATTTCTAGCTGTCATGCAGAATAATCCATTCATGGAACTCACTTGATATCATTTTTGAACATTAAATTTGGGAGGCTGGATTCAATCTGCAGTTGCAGGAGGTTCAGACACTTGATTAGGAGTCCCACCCCACTGAACATGACTTGGCTTCACACTGAACGTTTAGACTGGGAGATTAAGGAGGAAAATGGCATCGTTGCAAATCCCACAGCACATAAGGAAACCAGAAAATTGATTCTTAAGTAAGTTCTACTGGCCTCTACTTAAAGGTGGCGGGGGCGGGGGGGGAAGTATTTGCATCCCCCAAGTTCCTGTCTGCCTTAAGGAAGGAGTTCCCAGCTCTGTGTCAAGAACATTTAGCATCAAAACTTGGTGGTCAGTATAAATGAATCCTCACAGTGTTGAGGAAGACAGTGCAGCTGGCAAGAAATCCAGAGTGTTCAAACTCACTAAAAGTCATGATATTCTGTCATCAAACATAGAGTAGGTTACTTCATGCTGAATTTATCAAAAACTGGCACACTTCAAGCCCCTCTCCCCATAAGCATAAACAAGCACCAGGACAGAAAATGTCCAGGTTCATGAGTAAGTTTGATTTAAAGTTTTGGTTTTCTAATGAAAAAAAATAAGTTATCCTAAGGCTTGAGATCTAAACAACATAATAATTTCCTTTGACAAATTCAGTATGGTTTTTTTCTTGACACTACTTTTCCTTTCTTCTGCTTGAGGAGCTAGGGAACCACGAAGATTTTGTCCTATGAGAGACTGGCTTTGCAAGAGGCGACCTTGCATTCTGCTCTGAGAACTACAGGCACAGCCTCAGCAACTTTTCATGAGCATTCCCACATCCAATCCCCCTCTCAGGACCACGTGCAAGACTTGAATTCCCATCTCTGATGCTGGGTGTTTCTGTATTTCTTGTCCTGAGGAGACTCATGGCCTCCAAAGCACCGTGTCTGCAGACACCTCCCAACACAGCACAGCAGACTTCAGCCCAGTGTTCTGAGCACGGGACAGGCTTCTGACGACAGCAAGAGAAATGTTAGAGAGCAAACTTAGTAGAGTTTGCAAAGCAGCAAGTGCTTTAGTTAATCTTGCTGTCTTTCCTGAAGAGATGTTCAAAGATAGAGTTCTTATTTCAATCTAGGTGAAGGCAGAAGCAAGCCTGCATTCTCTTTGGCACAAAACTTTGCTCCACCATCTCTCAGTTGTCTCCTAAAAGCAGCATGGGCCTCAAGAGCCAGGACCAAATGTAGCCTTCAGCTTTCCTGTCCATCACTCCAAGGGACTAAGTGATGTGACACTTGATAGAAACATCGCCTGAAAGATGCCTCAGCCTGACGTTTATTATAAAAACAGTGGCTTAAGAGAAATGATTCTGTTCTTGAAGAATGCTTTCCAGAATGTGTGGAATTGCAGAGTTGCAATGGACAGAAGAGTCAAGCTCACTTCCAGGAGACAAGAGAACAGTAGGACAGAGAGTATCCAAGGAACACTGTTTCCTCATGCCCCAGCAGGAGGAACAGCCAAGCCAGCAGTGGACTAGACCAGCTGACTGTAGCCTGTCTCACATGAGCCACAGCCCCAGGCAAGCCTGTGCTGGAGCCTCTGCAGCCGCTTCACACAGCGGCCACAGTAGGTGACAGTGCCCTCTCTGTGGTACAGCTTTCCTGGGCTGGGCACCACTCCCCATGTGCCACCACGGCCTGGGCCCCTGAGCAGGCTCACACTGAGGCCTTTCAGGAGAAAGCTGCAGCCGTGCCAGACACAACCACAGGGCATCTCTGCCAGAGGGGGACGGCAGCATCTGCAATGAAGGAAGTGTCCTCCTCCAAGTGGGCTTCAGAGACAGACTGAGCCAGCCCAGCAGCCCACTGCCACCAAGGCACAGGCATTCAGGCTCTCCCTTCCCAAATCCCAGTTCAGAGAAAGGGGGAAAAGGGGACAAGTCTGCTGGGCTCCCAAAGCGAAATGGATCACAGAAGAGCACAGCACTGGAATAAAGTCATATATAACCAGGAGAAAGGCAGGAAACCTTCGCTGTTAGAGGCAGCAAGCCATTGGTCAGTTCAGCTCCACCACAGAAGTCTAACTACACAAATACTCTTTGTGTAAGATTTCCCATAAAATGTGTATTCCAGTAAATAAAATCCAGCTACACCTACCCTTAGGCTACACCACAACGCAGAACCTCTTCATTAGTACAGCAGGACTTCTAGAGCACCGTTTGAATCAACAAACCTTCCCTTTTCCTTATACTGAAGGCAAATGAGGACCAAGAGATAGGTGCCCAGTACTGTGATTGTTACCAAAAACTGTGTTGTGAGGATTGGCACTAAGAGCTGCATGAAGACCACCACAGCTACATGAACATGAGCACAGAAATTACTGTACATACTAAAAGGTTCTCATACCTTTGTTGGCTCCTGGGTTAGATGAATGGGGCAATGTGATAACGATGAAGCCATGCATGGAGAAGACAAGACCATGGTCAGTTAGACAGTACAGTCACACACTATGGATTAAAGGCACATCAAAGCAAGAAGTGCAACACAACTCGGTCAATTCAATAGGGAAAGTTCACCTTACTCATAAGGCTCACCCCAGGGCTGCAAACTGCTTTTGTTTGAGCCTCGTCACCCAGGGAAGAGCAACAGACCAACCTCCAGTCAGGTAAGAAACACCACAATATTTACATCCAGTGGGGAAACAAGTAGTACAAAAACCACCTTAGGGGTTTAGATTATTGTAATTATGGGGACATTTACCTTAATGTGAAAAAAGTAGTTCAGAAAAGTCACATATGCAGTCTATTAAATAGATGGCAATGCAAAACAGCAGTCACACGTTGCTCTCACCTCGTCTTAAAAGCATGATCTTACTGAGGAATATTTCTGTAAGAAAGTATATGCCCCAAGCCTCTCCTCTTTCCAGCTTGGCCACTCTCCTTCTTTGAAAATGATTTAACTGTAGACTCAGCCTGCTTATCACCTACTTATATTCTTTCTTAAGCCCACACACAGCTTCTACGTCCGCTACATGCACACAGCTCTGATGGGTTGCAGAGCTAACTGTTGGCACTGTGGCAATGGTCACAGCCTTACCGATCCACCACTACACCAACAGCTACTCAAGGTCTCTGTGCCACACTTGGGACAGACAGAAGGCATCTCCATATATGGATTTATCATGGTCCATGACAAGGATCAAGACAGCAAATGTCAGCAGTCAAATATCACCACATATTATGGCCTGTTTGGGAGCTTGGCATAAACAGGTGTAGACTGTGCATGTCCACATCAGTACAGCCTGCAGGGACCATGTTCAGCACTGCGCTTGGGATCGTATCTGAATATCATCTCCAGGCATAAGTAATGCAACAGCCCAGCTCTTCTGACCATAATTCCAGTACTGGTTTCCTTACTTGTTATCTTATTCCTAAAATATAAAGTTTTCCAGCTGGCTCTGAAACTAGAAACTTGTTTTTTTTTCTGCAAAGTACCTAAAGAACTTCTGTTGGAACATCTAAATTTCAAACCTGAAGCTACAGGAAGACTCTCTAGAATCTGTAGGTATATCCAGTTCTGCAAGTGCTTTGACATGGATAAGGACTTAAGCCACGAAAATCAAAACCCTGACTTTGTCCTCTCAGAGGCTGGCATCACTCTAACCCACTGTCTCACCAAAAAACACCACACAAAAATAACCAGCAACAACTTATCACCTCTCTAGGAGGATGTGCTGCTCCTTGCGGGAGAAACATTGCCACAATTTACATTTGAACACATTTGAAACATTTCACATAGTTAAGAAAGTGTACAGGATGATAATACTGAGTTTGAGTCAGGAATAAAAGCTAATTATTTAAGGTAGATGGTACCACCCTCACAGGTTCTCCATACAACTGTTTCACAGTAAGATATTGTTTGCTGAGGAAACAAATCACTGGCCTGCTTGTAGTTCTCCAATGCAGCATTAGAGTTCGTTTACATGAGCCTGTAGCTCCCCACCCAAACTTTTCAAATCACAGGTGGAAAAAGCGGCTTCTCAGAGACAGAACTCAGAGATGCTACAGAGACTGCCATGGCAAGACTAGTGCCCCTACCTGGAACTCTAGCAGGAAAAGAGTCTGGAGACCCTGCTCCAGCTCCTCCTTCCTCGTCATCCTCCTCAAACTCCAAGTGTTCCTCTTCTCCAGGTGCTAAAATCTTCCTGTAAAACACAAAAAAGAAGAATGACACCAACACTCACTCATCACCTGGCTGTCAATTCACAAGCCAGCATCTGAGTACAGAGCAGAAACGACACTCTTTAATGTCCTTTCATAGTTCTTCACTTCTACCTCTACTGAACAGACTTTGACAGAGATTGCAGGAGCTCAGACCAATAGAAAGCACAGACCCTAAAAACAGGAGACAATACTGGAAATTTCAGAGAGATGTAGGGATATACCAAGTACTGATTTTACCAAAAGCATGGTCTTGATTTTTAGTGGTACCTAGATAAACAGAATTCAAAAGTTCTTTTATTAACCAGTTTACACAAAGCAGTCTGGCAAGCAGATGGCTCTAGAAATGTGTTTCAGGTGCACATCAGGTCCAGGCCATACTCTCTTTGAGGTACACATCTGTACATGAAGTGATGTACAAGAAGTTCTCTCTTACCTGAGTGGGACAGGCTGAACATCAAAGGGGAACTCCTTATTGTAAGTGAGGATATTCTTTAAGACTGCAGAGAAGGGAAAAAATAAAAATCCACACTCATAAACCAATATTAATTCTACTACTTTGCACAGCTGTGTCCATTCTCACAGCATCTTCACACATAAATAATAATTAAATTCTAAAAATAATCTGATCAGACAAAAGAAAACACCCCTCTTCTCTCATATTTTAAAAACCAGCACAGCTGTGATCAAAACTATCACTATAACATTCAGACAGGTTGAACTGCAACTGCAGTACAAGATCACTACCACACTCACACACAGGGAGGATAAATGTGGCAACAACCAGAATCTTCATGAGAAAAAGCTACAGCCCCCCCGGGTGAGAGTAGCAATCTTTGGTGGCTGTTGAGAGCAGGGTGGTGGTGTGACTGGCATCAGCTCCTAACAGACTGAAATCTCCAGAGCTGACACACTTCAGCACATGTGGGAGCACACTCAGACCAAGCGTGCTGCTAACACAAAGCTTTGGTGAGATTTTCTACTTCCTCAGTCATGCATTTTGGAGGTTTTGTTTAGTGGTGGTGGTGGCTTTGTTTGTTTGTCTTTTCTTTTTATCTGCCCTCAGATTTCTGGGCAGATTGGTGAAATTCAGGAGGGATAAAGCAAAATACCTGGGGCACCAAGCCTCAGAGACATCACCTATACCTTAAGCATTCCATGGAGAATGGCTTTGCCTTTTATATTGGAAACTTACTCACATTTTAGTAATCCCAACTTTAGCTGCCACTTCCAAACGCATCTACCAGTGAAAAAGAAACTTCCAAAAACACATAAAAGAAATAAGCATTTAATGATGGCTAAAGGGCCTAAAAATTTACAAGAGAACACCTGCAGGGAGAGGCACTCTCTGGCCAGACAATGAGTATCCCAGACTGGTAGGGGGAACAGAGAAAAAAAACCTCGAGTCCCCTAACAGCTTCACTTTGCAATAACAGCTCTCAGAGCACAGGAATCCTCCCCTTAGGACTACTGAATGAGAACAGAACTCTTTTCAAACAACGTTCAGATTACACAAATACCAAGAGGTACTTAAATACCAGTTATGCTTAAGGAGCCGTTGCCAGGCCCCTTGGCCTGAGCACACTGCAACTCAGCCAGTGCAGGAGAGCTTCCCTGTCTGCCTTCACATTCCCATCACCCAGCCTGGGCTCCTGCATTAGCTTACCAGACACCATCTGAATGCTCTAAGAATAAAGTATCCCTCTGGGAAACTATAAAGAGACCAAAAAGTCTTTCCAGTCTTTACTCATACCGATTTTTATCTGATTTCTGTGCTACGACATGAGAGGTCAAGCACTGCCTGATCCCAGCCAGACACAATACATATATAAAGGGAAAGGTTTAAAGTGCCTTCGGTCAGAGCTGTGATGAGAGACAAAACTGATGCCCTGTCTCTCTCACCAAAGACTTCTGCTCTGAGGGACCAATAATGCAGATCTCAACATGAATCTTAAGAATCACAGCCACTTCCCACCAGAAAAGCAGCTGATCAACAGCAGTCACCTTCCAGTGCTGCTGAGGTTCAGGAGAAGAAGGGGATTTTTCTCACTCTGAGAATTCCCCAGCTCTCAGAGAGCTACATCACATCAGGAACAGAAAGTGAAACTACCCCAGGGGAAAACCTCAGTGAAGTGAGATCTCTTACAGATCATAGGCACATTACACAGAAGAGCCAGGAGTCACAGTAGCTCACCGCCCACCTTCCAAAGGTTGGTAACTGCTAGACTCCTCTCTTCTAGTAACCAGGTCCTCTTAGAGCAGCCCCTGAAAAAACCCTCCTAGTAATTCACTTCAGGCATCACTAGAGGGCCCAAAGAGCTCCACTGACATGAGCACATGCAAGAGGCAAACAGTTCTACAGCACCTAAAATCCTGCTGCTGCTGCCCGAGGCTGAGCACCCCTGTCCTGCCAGGAACAAATGTGGTGCTCAATGTTCAGCTCAGAAGCAGAACCTCTTGCCTCTTGCTGCACAAAGCTGTGGTTCAAGTTTCCAAAAAGCTTTCAGTTCTTGTCTCATCACCAATGGCAAATAATTTTGCAAAGTTGTAACACAGCAATTTAAGTTCTCCTTTAAAGATCAACATGCCGAAAGCAGCAGCTCCACCACAGTCAGCCTGGTGCAATACTTAGTCAAAGCCACTAAGAAAAAGCTAAGCAATAAAACTTTGAGGAAAAGGAAAATCCTCTTTGCATCTACCACAAGTGTGAGTTTCAGTTGATTCAAATAAAAATACCAGATCACAGGAAAAAGAAATTAGGTTAATACGAACAGGAATCTCCCTTGTAATGCTGTGTAAGACACCCAAGCTCTAAAAGCTTTATTTGGGCTTTTTTGAATCTCTGTTTTGTTTTCAAAAACACAAATCACCTCTGGGAAAAAGAGCCCTTCCCCTCTGTAATGTTACTGCTTGAGAACATGATTCACAGAAAATTCTCCACGAGTGCAACTAATGGGTAGATCCCAGCATCATGGCTTCCATCTATGCTGCATTTCCAACAGAAATCTTTAAAAAATACTGTTCTGCAGGTTCTTGTGCAGAAGTTGCCTTTCCTTTTGTGATGCTGGACAAACGTCACTTTGATTTGCATAGAATCACAGAATCTCCAGAGTTGGAAGGGACCCTCAAGGATCATCACAGTCTAACTCCTGGCCCTGCACAGGACACCCCAAGGATCACATCACAAGCCTGAGAACGTTGTCCCAACACTCCTTGAACTCTGTCAGGCTTGGTGCTGTGACACTGCCCTGAGGAGCCTGTTCCAGTCCCCAGCCACCCTCTGGGTGAAGAACCTTTTCCTGATATCCAACCTAAACCTCCCCTGACACATCTCCAGGCCATTCCCTTGGGTCCTGTCACTTGTCACCAGAGAGAAGAGATCAGTGCCTGCCCCTCCTCTGCCCCTCACAAGGAAGTTGTAGCTGCAGTGAGGTCTCCC
>VYZQ01039403.1:31722-47370 GCA_013400655.1 Mystacornis crossleyi
GGGCCGGGGTCCCGCGGCCTCGGGATCCTTCGGGGGCCGTCCCGGGCCGGGCCGCGACACAGCGGGGACAGCAGCGCTGCGCAGGTGGGTGGGCACGGCGCGGCAGGCCCTGCCGGAGGGACAAGCCCCGAGAGGGGCCGACACGATAAGCCAGGCGCGAGAGGTGCCGATGAGCAAGCCCCCTGCTCGGCCAGGAGGATCTGGACAGTGCCGGCGGGTCGCTGGCAGATCTTCTTCGTTTGTTGGGGGTTTTTTGTTTCAGCAAAGCGGCAGAGTGTTTTATAAGGATGAACTGAGGGATTCCAAAAGGACCACGAGGTGATGGAGGTCCTGGGGGGTCTCCAGTCCAGCGTCCTGCTCAGAGCAGGGACAGCCCCGCGCTCGCGGCAGGGGCTCAGGACTTTGTCCGGTGAGGTCTGGAAAACCTTTGAGGATGGAGAGCACACAACTTGTTCCTCAGTTTTTCTGTCCTCGTAGTGAAGGAGTTTCTCGTTTTATCCGGTAGGGCCTTCCCATGTTCGGAGTGTGCCCATTATGTTCCATCACCCCTCGCTGCTGCTATAAAGCTCACTGCAATGCTTGTGTTATATTTGTTCGCTGAAATTGAAGTAAAAGAAAAGAGATGGTCGGGTTTTTCTCTGCTCTCCCAGCCTTCCCGGTCTGATACACATGTAAATAGATCCATGTCAGGATTTGTGGCTGCGGGTTCACTTATACCACAGGCCTCCAAATACAAGCTGTTCGCAGATTGACCAGACGCAGTGTAATGGTCTCAGTGAATTGAGATTTAGCCTGGAAAAGAGGAAGGAGGCTCAGGGGGGACCTTACTGCTCTCTACAACTCCCTGAAAGGAGGTTGTGGCAAGCTGGGGATCGACCTCTTCTTCCAGGTAACAACTGTCAGAATGAGAGGAAATGGCCTCAAGCTGTGCCAGGGGAGGTTCAGGTTGGACATTAGGAAGAATTTCTTCACAGAAGGGGTTGTTAAATGTTGGAACAGGCCACCTAGGGATGTGGTGGAGTCACCATCCCTGGAGGTGTTTAAGGAAAGACTGGACATGGTGCTCAATGCCATTGTGTAGTTGACATGGGGGTGTTGTGTCAAAGGTTGAGCTCAGTGATCTTAGGGGTCTTTTCCAAAAGTGATTCTGTGATTCTGGGATATTTCTTGTGTAATTTACAGGTATGTTCAGCCTTATGCAGGAGGTGACAAATGGGGGCTCTTTACTAGGAATGTGTGTGCTCGCATAGAGCAAAGTCGGTGGTAGCTTTTGCCCTCACTTGAAATAGTTGCCTCAGAAGGCATTTGTGTTTCAAGAGAGTGCAATTCTCACACCAAGCACATGGACGATGAGCACAAGGCATATAGAAGCTTGGTATTTCAAATGGGAAAAAAAGAAATTAATATTAATTTCTTGCCTAGTTGTTTACATATGGAATATATTTTTGTGAGCAGAGGAGCATGACACGTGCAGCACCTCAGTTGTACCTGTTCCTGCAGCTGTTCTTTCCTTTCTGCTCCTTAGATTTGGCATAAACAACATTACAGCAAGAAAATGACCCACTGGTTCCATCGCAACCCTCTGAAGGCTACAGCTCCTGTTTCATTTAATTATTATGGGGTAGCCACCACTCCAGCTGCAACAAAGGTTTGCAAGTAAGTGTACTTGGGACTGGCTTCACTCTGCCTCTTACAGTTCGGGGGCCATCCTTAAAAGTCACGGTTTCTCTTCAGTTTTTGAGCTGAAGATGGCTGGAGATGTGTAGGCAGGGAGGCAGTAAGACACTGCTAACACTGAACATTTGCTTACAGACAACGAATTCTCCAGTTTTTGAGTCTCTGAGTGCACAGCAAGGCCAATTACAACAATGCAGAGGCAAAAGACGAAACAGTTCATTGTCTTTCTGATGACTCTGCATTCCTCTGCAAAGATTGCTTAATTTCCATAAGTGGATAAGGCCTGACTGTTCTGTTGTGGATAGGAATGTAATGAGAAGGGATCTCAGTTTGTTTTGCACATCTATTCTTATCTCTTCATCTCATCATCCTATTCTAATGTTGACGAATGTTCCTGTTGTTACTTCCCTTTCCTCTCTGTGCACCCAACCTCTCTGTAGGTAAAGGCAGTTATTTTAGAGTTAGAACAATAGACTGAGTACTGATTATCCACTGCTGTGTGTCCAGAATGGATCGTACTAAAGAGTCAATCATATGTATCCAGAGGAGAAAGGAAGATTCTTCTGAATTAGTACATGTTTGAGTAGAGTTTCTTAGGGTTTGTTTGGTTTTTTTTTTCTCCTTTCATTTAGTGACTTGAGGTTATCTCGAGCACGGCTATTGGAGCTGTTCACAGACTCGAGCTGTAATCCAGAAATGATGAAGAATGCAGCTGACTTGTACTTCTCGCTCCTGCAAGGTAGGGAGATTTATTAGCAGTACTACTAATTCATCAAGAGAAGTATCAGCTGAATTTTAATGGCATCTCTCAGAATGTGAATTGTGCTGATCTCCTGCAAAGAAGCTTTGCACTTCTCAGGAGGGAGAGTGTCTTCACGGGTTCTGTGCTTGGTACCAGTGGTGGCTGCTCACCAGGCCCCTTCTCCAAGTTTCAGTGTCCTTTGTGACCCTGCCAGTACCAAGTGCTGGCAGTCCTGCCCTCCTGCTTTTAACCCCATTCTGGTGGAGGAGAAAATGTGTATTTGTCTCGTGTATTTGGTGGTGAGTTGCTCCTCAAGTGTAAATTGAGTCTATTAATTAGTTGATATCCTTTACTATTCAGTGTAAACTGCTGGTTTGTCTAATACAAGAGCATAGACTTGTTGCAAGTTTACCTCCTACTGCTGCTTGTCTTAGGTGTGCGTATATACGTAGGTGCTCGTTAGCATGGTATCTACATTTTCGGTAGGTGGTTCACCTGTGATGACACATTCCTTTGAAACCTTCCTTCTGCCAGTATTTTGGTAACCCTCTCATAGCAGTCAGGTGCTCGGCCGGGTTTCTTAGGACTGAGTTTTCAGGAATCAGCTGATTTGTGGGAAGTGGGATCTTTCAGTCTGTGGGGAGTAAATGTTGGTTTAGTGAGGCCCTGGGAGAGTGTCGGCTAATGCCACATCTAGATAAAGATAAGATAAGAATATCTGTTGCTACGGCCAAGATTTGGAGAGTTTCTTTAGGAAAATATCGTACTTGGCCACTAAAATCTTCTGCATGTGAAAGGAACAAGTATTTTCTGTGTTTATAAAAATGTGACACACTGAAAGGTGTAATGCCAGAAGCTGCTATGGCAAGCTCTTGACCTCTTAAAGTCTGTAAGACCTGATCAGACCAAGGCCCTTCTCAAGCCTCCCTAAAAAATTCCTGGGCCTACATATGCTAGGATTTTAATATCCCGTAGCATGAGCTTTATCCCACTGACTGCTGTTTTCTGGGCTGCTGGACATAAAAAGCCAATTTCCTGTAGCCCTGGAGATAGATGATGACTAGGTGAGCCCACGCTTAGAAGCCCTTTTCCCTCTCCCTGTTGACCAGGCAGCTTTTCCTGGAATTTCCTGGTTGCCACTATGGTGGCAGAGACAGCCACTCACTCACCTTGAACAACCTCAGCCATCCTGTACCTGGGTCAGTCCCACTCTCAGCTTGTCACCCTAAGGGACAAGCAGACATCTGCCACGTTCTCCTCAAGCAGTCAAGATTCTCAAGGTTGAGTTGGTAACGTGCTGGGCAAGCAGTTTCCTGGAGTAGCCAGTTGGTTTTTTCCACATTTTGTTCTCAAGGTACTGAGGAATAAACGCCTCAGGAAGTAACATGGGGTTTTGAGCGGTTCAGCAAGAAACTTTCCTTAATCTGTGTCTGTATTCATATTGATCCCTCTCCATCATTACTCGTTTCTGTTTCCTACTTTGAGATTACTTGTTGGTACATTTTTTTATTCCACAGGCTTCATCCTTTCACTGGATGACTCTTCCCAGGAGTGCAAATTGAGATATATCCAGAATTTCAAGTGGACAGACACGTTACAAGGACAAGTCCCGAGGTGCGTGTGCTTTCCTGAGTGTGGGGTATGCTGCTGCTCTCTGCTGCGCTGTTACACGCGTGCACCTGTGCCACCCATTTGAAGGAAAACAGAAATGTAGCAAAGTCTTGAACACAAAGCAGTTTCTGAAAAGGTGTTGCTGTGTTTTTGGTAGCTGCCCTACTGTGTTATGTGTTCTGAAGTGTGCATGGCCTTTGTGCAAAGCTGTGAAAATGCACAATAATGGCAGAAGGGTCCGGTGAGTCTTAGCTGAGCTACAAACTGAACCTGCAGTTGGCTAGAGCAGTACAAAGAAGAGCCTTGAGGGTACTGGTGAGTTGAGCATGGTAACAAAGCTCAACTGCTGTTTAAAACTTCTTCGTTTGGCACTATGGCCTGACCAGCAACTTCTGTGTGTTTTGAGGTTCCAGTGTTGCTGAAGATCTGATTTTGTTCTTGTGCTCTGAAGCTCCTAGTACATGTACTCTTGGTGAAAACAAACAGATCTTCTGTTCCAGTAGGAATACAGATCTGTAACCTTCTGAATTACTCACTTGTCTCTTGCTGTTGGCGGTAATTGTGTTGTATAACCACGCCTGCAAATTTGTCCAGCTTTAGCTGGAAGTGTTTGACCCCCTCAAAGCTTTTATTCCCCTTGGAAAATGATCTGTTGATTAGGACTTTCTCCTAATTTTCTCACGGTCATGCACAGTTGTACTTGTGCCAACATTACTCTTCCCACTCCCACATCTTTCTTTTTAAAAGGTTTGCTAGTTCCTAAGCTCTGCTGAGCTAGTGATTGCAAGTTCAGTCTTTTCAAAGACTGTGGTTTTAGCTTCTGAAATTTGCTGCTATTTGCACATGCTGTCTGTCTGCAGTTACATAAATACTTGCACTAATATTCATTTGAGAGAGTTGTAACAGACTCTGACATATTAACTTAGCAGTACAACTTTAAAGTGGACATTCCAGGGCAAGGCTTTCCACAAAATGTGCAATTGAAAAAAAAAAAAAGGAGATGGAAAAATGTCAGCCACACCCAAAGCTAAACAAATCTCAAGTTGCAGTTTTAAAATAAAAGTTCCCAAAAGGGAAGGGTGGGCATCTGAATGTGGGAGATTCTAATTATGATCTCTTAAAGGGAATAAGGAAAAAATTTGAAGTCTCTCTTAGGTATTTCAGCAAGTAGGAGGTTCTGAATTGGAAATTGTTGACATCTTAAATGAAAAATGTTTTATAGAGAGAAATGCTGACTTCTGCTACATGAACTATCAGCAGACATTGTCAGAACAAAACTGAATGCATTAAGTTTGAGGGATTTTTGTCTGTCTTTCTTTAGTGCCCAGCAGGATGCAGTGTTTGAACTGGTTTCCATGGGATTTAATGTAGCTCTATGGTACACAAAATATGCATCAAGACTTGCTGGAAAAGAAGAGTAAGTGGTTTTCTTTTCTTAATAATTCTACTGCAGCAATACTCCACCAGGGATTTAGCAGGTTCCGGGGTTTGCCTGCAGTGGGACACGTGCAGCTTACACAGAGGAGTTCCAGGAGGCAGTTGGCCTCTATACACAATCACTTCAATCCCTCCTTGCCTCTGTAAACCAAGCAGATTAGTACCATGTGACTGTTGTACAGAGAAAGTGTCAGCTGTGAATGAACCCTTCGTCACCCCGCTCTGAATGTCCACGTGCAAAACTGAGATTTTCAAAATCACAGCTCTGCTGATTTTCAGTCCTACAGACTTCTAAATCCTTGGCTTTTAACACTGAGGTTGCCTTTTACTTGAGAGTCGTCTTAGGATCTTAGGCTTTTGGGGTTTTTTTCAAGCGAATTCTATTTGATTGTTTAATAATTGGACACTGTAAGAAACTCCTTTACTCTGAGGGTAGCACAGCAGTGGGACAGGTCACTTAGGGAATCAGTGGACTCTTGATTCTTGAAGGATTTAAGATTCATCTAGACAAAGCCATAGCTGACCTGATCTACTGTTGCTAATTGTGGTGCCCCAAAGCAGGAGGTGGCACTAAATGACACCTAGAGGCCCCTTGTAATTATAATTTTACTGATTCATTCTATTTTCTCAGTATAACAGAAGATGAAGCAAAAGACGTTCACCGCAGCCTGAAGATAGCAGCTGGGATTTTTAAACACCTGAAGGTAGGACTTTCTTTGCTGCCTGTTCTTCGAGGTGTCTCCAAATACTTGACTTTCTGTCTTAGAGAAGCCTTTGCTATACACACATACCTGAGACCACCTGAATGATACAGGAATAAGAAGGTTGTTAATATGTTTTGGTGCCACTCATTCCCAATGGCAGTGGAAGGGTAATTTGTCTGTCTGCCCATATCATGTGCTACAGTGCAGCCAGCTATCTTGGGACCTTCACTCTGTCCCATCCATTTAGGAATGAGGCACTTGTTTTGCACTGGTATTAAGCCTAAACTAACTCTGAGACTTGCTTCGTATTTAGGAAAGTCACATTCCAAGATTGATAACACCTGTGGAAAAGGGGAGAGATTTAGAAGCTCGACTTATAGACTCCTACATCATACAGTGTCAAGCTGAAGCTCAGGAAGGTACCTTCAAATATACATTGGTTGGATGTGGGAAATGACTCTTTGTGGGTCACTGTTGTCTCATGAATTCTGCTTGGCAGCGAGGCCGTGGGGTTTTTGTTCTCCTGAAGTACTGTGGCTTAGTGTACTGGGTAGTTGCTTTTATAGAAACTTTAGTTACAATTTTAGAAGGAAAATGCCAAAAATCAGTCTGATGTTACAAATATGATATGGAATATCTTTCACTTTGGAGGAATTGTGTGTGGCACTCCTCCCTTTTTCTTGTTTTTTCCTTTCATGGAGCCCTTTCACCATCATGCTTGCCTAACATAAATTCCCAGTTCCTTTACTTTAAAATATGTGCAGCTTCTGTTTATTAGCTAATCTTAAGGCTAACATTCCTTCAGGTTTTCTATTAAATTGGAATCATTCTATCGAAGAAACAATCTGTCTTTATTCTGCTGTTTGCTTGACTGCACAACATCTATTTTCTGTTCATGCAGGGGTTTTAAAACCCTAAATGCCTCTGCTGATTTGATGTGATGGGACATTTCAATTAAACTTAAACTGTGGTTTGGAACTTTTTTTCAGTGACAATTGCTCGGGCTATTGAGCTGAAACACAATCCAGGCCTAATAGCTGCTCTTGCGTATGAAACAGCCAACTTCTACCAAAAAGCTGGTGAGTGTCTTGTTTTCTATCCTTAGTGACTTGGTTTATGCATTCTTCCCAGCAGACATGCTTCGCCCACCCATAAATTGCAATATTAACACTGTTCTCGGTGGATATGAAGTGTGTATTTAGCTTCTATTTAGCACATTTAAGGCTTCAGTTATCAGCATGTGTTTTGATAAGGCCTTCTGGTTTTGTGGGAATCTTTTTCTGTAGCTGATGGCAGGAAGCGTTAGTGACGGGAGACAGACTAGCAGCAGACAAATGGCCTGATGTAATGGAGCGTGTTCCAGCTGCCTTTGGGAGCAGATCATGATGCAGAGCGTGGAGAGTGCAGTGGGTTAGTTGTGTACCACCTTCCAGATGAGTAAGATGGTCTCTGGGCTTACTTTCTAAATTTGGCTAAACCAACACATGGGAGAAGTGCAGAGGTATGGGAGTCAGGAGAACACTGCAACATAGGTCATGTTATAGGTCACTACTGGAACTTTAGCTAGGAACAGGCTTTGAAATGCTGCCTAAAAGTATTTAGGAGAATTAGCCATCCAAACTTGGTGGCCAGCAGTTTCAGGGATTCTAGGGACAGCTGCATGATAGCTGCATATTTTGGGGGTTTTTCTCATAGTTGCTCTGCGCTTTTGCAGGAGTAATTTTCATCCCTTGTTTCTGGATACTTTATAGTTAGGATCTGTTGCTAAGTTTAAGAATTCTGGTCTTTTAATGTGTTTGGGGTTCTTTTTGGAAATGTTGTAAGAATAACTTTGCATATGTATTCATAGATCAAACATTATCCAGTTTGGATCCAACCTATGCAGGTAAATGGAGGAAGTACTTAAACTTGAAGAGCTGTTTCTATATGGCCTACGTAAGTACTCTGGGTGGCAGCAGTCACAGCTTGTCTGTCTGCCAAGGGCTGGGTAGGGAATGGGGGCTAAGTACTGCCTTGGCTTTCTTTCCATGCTGTGAAGAGGGATTGTGCAGTGTCAGCAGCACTTGAGGTGTTCCTGTGGAGCCAAATGAAATTGCAGCAGTGTGGATTTATTGGGATCGTGGATCTTTAATTGAAGCCATTCAGGTTGAGCACAATGGTCATCTCTGTTATCTACATCACAGTCTGATCCTAGGCACAGTTTAGAGCTGAGCATCTTTTGGAAGGCCCTGAATGAAACTGTATCAAGTACTAGTAGGTACCATTCCAAGAGCTGTCCCTATTCGCCTGACAGATCTGCTAGCAAGTGCAGTGGGGCCCTTGGGATCCTCAGCTGCTCAATTTGCTTTCTTGTAGCCTGCCACAGCCTGTCATCTGTCTTTTTTATACTGTACAAAAGGCCCAAGTTAAGCAGTTAACAGAATTGTCTTTCTCTTAGGCTGAACCTGTAGCTAAGAGCTGCTTGCCTTATTAGCAAGTGTGAGAGGTGAGGGAGGGTCGGAGTTGTGGTACTTCCTCATTTTCCTAAATTTGTGTGATATGGGCATTGGTGGATTTAGGTAGAGTTGTACTGTGAGAACAGACGCTAAAGGAAGTGGGGCAAGGTAGGCAGTAGTTGATGGGATTGTTCCTTCACCTGTTGTATTTACTATTTAAACTCAACTCCTGGTAATAGATAGCAGGCAGTTCAGTTCTCCCTGGAATACAATACCACCTTCAAGCAGAGGTATGAAGGAACGGGACATTTTGGGGTGGAACAGTTATTTAGACTGTGGCAAAATAGACAGCAGAACACCTCCTCTCTTCCAGATTCAGTGATGTTTGTCGCAGGTGGAGTTTTTTTCTGCGTTCCGGTAGTTTTAGTTTTCAGTCTTAGCTTTGTAAACTTGCCTGGGGTTCATTCTGTTTCTGTGCTGGTGCTTAATGCTGCACACTGCTGCAGTGAGGGCTTGGGCTGGCCTGTGTGCCAGTGCTTTTGGTCAAACAGCTTTGTGCAGCTCACTCAGACCTGAGACAGCTCGGTTCATACCAAGTGTTCATGGGTCTGGTTCGCAGTGTTCATGTTGAGCTGCATTAATGGTTCGGTGAATGCTGCTTTGACTTGCATTCCCTGGCTGTCAGCTACCCGCAGGGAATGGCAGCTTCAAAGGGCTGCAGCTGGTGTAGGCAGCAGCAGAAGGGAATTGGTGCAGGAAGTGCCCAGTGATGGTGGTAATGATTTTGTCCTCTCCCATCAGGCATACTGTTACCATGGCCAGACTTTGCTGGCGAGTGATAAATGTGGGGAAGCAATCAGATCTCTGCAGGAATCAGAAAAATGTAAGTGTGGTTGAGACTGGATTACAGGGTCTGATGATGCCATGCCTGTTCTACTTTGCTGTACTGTGCTAATTTGCTCTCCCATAAAGATTTTATCTGTCACCTGATGGAAATCCAGCACACCTCTGAATAGAGACAGTGGTGTTTGGTTTTTTGTTTTTTGGTTTTTTGGGTTGTTTGGGGTTTTGTTGGTTGGTTGGTTGGTGGTGTTTGGTGGGTTTTTTTTGTTTGTTTGTTTTGTTGTGTTTTTTTTTTGGTCTTACCAAAACTGTCTTTCATAACAGTGCTGCAGAAAATTTCATCTTCACTTCTCAGCGTGGCTTTAAGACTGGCTTTGAGCTGCCTGCAATATACACTGTAAAAACCAATCATCTGCTCATCCTGTTTTCTGGTCTGTATGTAAGGGTAGTGCAGCCATTTCTGCTTTGGAGGTTAAATAGGAAATCTAGACCATGCTTGTTTATTTTTTAAAAGGTTTTAGTAACTTACTTCTTTTCTACTCATTTGAAAGGCAGATTCAGACAAGTTTGCAGCAGTTCAAGCTCTTCTGCCCAGTCTTCTTCCTTCAAAGCTATTGCTACCTCAACAGCCTGCACTGCATAACTTTAGTGCAATGTATAAAAATGCTCAACTCTTCAAATTGGAAACTTTAATATTAGTTTTAAAAATAAATTAAAATTTATTAAGAAGAACTAAATTGGATTACTTGGAGTAAAACAAATACTGTTCTGTTATTCAGGGAAGAGTGTTTCTCTGAACACTGCTTCAGAGAAGGGTCTCCCACTTCATATTGTTTATTGAGTTTTGGTTTGTAACATCAGCTGTGTGCGGACACCTACATACCTTCTGTTTTTCCCCACGATGTGGCACAGTTCTTGGGTTTATTGTTGCCTTTTGCCCTACCCATAAGAATGCTTTCCTGCATCTTCCCACCCAAAAAGCCATCTTTTTCTTTTCCTGTTCCTAGTCACTTGTTGGATGCAGTAAATCTTGGCTGGAAGTGCTGCCTTTGAACTAATTTGGTTTTGTTTCTAAGAAGAGAGAGGCCTGAATGGATTCTGGTGTCTTCTAAGACTGAAGCACTGTTGAGCAGAACCATGATTTAAGAGGGTTGTGTAAATAATTTTTATTTTCTTTCTTTCTTGCACAGTTTTTGCCAAGGCTGAAGCATTGTGCAAAGAATATGGAGAAACCAAAGGGCCTGGGACTACTGCCAAACCTTCTGGACATCTTTTCTTTAGGAAATTAGGAAGTTTGATTAAAAACACACTAGAAAAATGCCAGAGAGAGAATGGATTTATGTAAGTAATTCATGGTTGGTACAGCACTCTGTATGAAGTGTTATTACTTCATTTGCCTTTATTTCAGGGTGAGATGGTAAATTTTACTCTCCAATTGTTACATTCCTTTAGGGCATGGCATGTACCTTACAGATAAATTTGCAATTCTCTAATTTTCTCTTAGATTTGCAGTGGGTGTGTGCTGTCCCACTCTGTGTCCTGTGCCAGTTCAGCAGGGTGGGTTGCCCTGGAGCCAGTCTTTGGGGGGGCTTCTCTGTAGTTGCCATTATCCACTGTGGCACATTAAGACTGTTTAGGAGAAGAACTCTCCTCTTCATCTTTGGGAAGTATTTTAAATCTTCATTTGTATTTTGAAGGTTTTTTTTGGACAAAAGATGCTCTTCTCATTGAAGCACTGGGAATAATGGTTATTAAGTAGGAGAAAACCCGCCACACTGTTAGGGAACAAACAATAATACTAAGAAGGAATTGCTTTTGTTCTTGTGAATCTTGCTGGCAAAATGAGTGTTAGGCAGTGCCTTAATGAAATGGAAGAGAGCAGCAGTGATTGCCACTGTGAAAACCCAGATTGTTCTGTTTAGAATTGCAAACAAGACTCGCAGAGATGGTGCATTGTATTTTAAATACATTTCTGTATTCTGTTCCAGCTATTTCCAGAAGGTGCCAGCAGAGGCTCCCCAGCTGGAACTGAAAGCAAACTATGGCTTAGTAGAGCCTGTTCCTTTTGAGTTTCCTGCCTTGAACGCACACTGGACTCCTGAAACAGTTGCAGCATTTGATCTCACCAAGAGGCCAAAGGATGACACTGTAAGATAATCCCATGGGCTGTTCTTTCCTCCAGCTTTATTCTGTGTATCATACAGAGTTAGTTTGGCTTTTCTGTAACACTCCCCAGCTCAGTGTAGGAAGCAGACACAAGGCTACCACCTAAGCTCATCCTTCTGCTGTGCCAGGGGCAAGTCAATTAACCTCTGCCAGTGCCAGCATCTGGAAAATCAGATCATTTTTTACTAAGTCCTGTAATGTTACAGGAGTGAATGCTAGAGAAAGGTTCTCTTTTAGAAAACGATTCATTTAAGGATGCTGAAACAGAGAACAGTTGGCTTTTCCCTCTTGCTTGGGGCTTACTCAAAGTCTTCAGCCTTGAAGAGAGAGGGGACTATTAGATTATAACATGTAAAGTTAGCTGTGCATAAATACCGTGCAGACACAGTGGTTTGTACTTGCGGTATTAAGTTGGGGTTCTTTTTCTTCTTATTTGCAGGCTAAACCAAAACCAGATGAAGAAGTAAAACCTCTGAAGGAACCAGATATAAAGCCTCAAAAAGACAGTGGATGCCAGATTTCTTAAATGCCATAAGTGCTTTGAATTCACTTTGAAACTCCTATTCATAGGACTCTGGGGCTTTAGTTCTGATCTCCCTTTTTTGATTCTTTTTTCATTTAGAAGACTAATTTAATTTACCTTTGTTAATATGTGTCTATCTTGCTTAAGAATGTGGTGGATTACTAGGAGGTTATTTATATCTGACTTATTTTTGGTTTTAGTGGGATATCATAGAATGAGTGGGCTTAAATGTTCCTATTGTGCCTCTAGGGAGTTTCTTTTTGTGGGTTTAGTTTTACCCACAAATAGCAAAGGACGTATCATGATTGTAATGCTTGAGGATTTTTCCTTTCCTTATATGCTATATCATGTCCAATTCTGCAAACATAAGTTTGCATGAACTGTTATATTTATTCAAGTTTTGTCATTCAGACTTAGCACCCTGTTGTGTTCCAATTCACCTAATTGTAGTGAGGGAAGAAAAACTGGGTTTGGTTTGTAACACTCCTATGGTATTTCACAGGACTTTCACAGAACTGGGGAAAGCTCAAGTTCTGCATAACTGGAGCACAATTTATGTTCTGAAACTATTAGTCTCTGTTCTTTTCACTATAGATTAGGGTTTTTATATCAGAATTTGTAGTAAGGTACCTTAGCTTGTCTGTCCTGTAATCAAAATCCTTGAATATCAAAGTGTATCTGAAAGTGATGCAGCAAGCAATATGGAAGTGCTTAAAAGCAATGCATCACTGTGTTTTTGAATCTTCAAAGCTGTGTTAAGTTTGAAGGCTGCAGACATTCCAAATCTCCTGGCACTGGAATTCCTGAAGTTGTCATGCTAAGGTAACAGATTTGTAAGCAAGTTGCTGCGTTTCCATCTGGGGGGTGTCTAGAAGAAGCTGTCAGGAGAACAGGGAGGAAAGACGAGCTGAAGAGCTGACTGGGAAGCCAAGCTCTAGATACCCATTATGCCCTGTGTAAACAGTGCTGCTTCTCAGCTTTTGCAGTATTTCATTGAAATCAGCTCTTTTTGAAGAAAACTTGCCAAAAGCCAAGCCCAGTCAAGCCTGAGAAAGAAAGGATTTTGTAGAACTTGCTGCTTCCATTTCTGCCTGCTGTGGAAAATGTGACAGCATTCTTTAGTGCTGAGCATTGCAAAACACCCGTGACAACAAAAACATCTTTCTGATTTGCTGCAAATGCAAAGGAATATGATGCATGTGTTGAAGGGAGAGCCTTGCAATCCCTGGGCACCAGCTGCTGCACTTCTCTTGGCCTGAGAAAGAAACTGGGCAGCCTGACAAGGTTCACCCTTTCAGCAAACATGATGGCATATGCACTTACCATGATGTAAACTGTAAACACATTCCTCACTTTGTACTCTTTGTTCACCTTCCACTGTGTTGTAATTCAGCGCGTCTGAAATCTTTCACGAGGCTTGGAGGCACTTAGCTTAGAGAGCAGGTGTGTATCTCCTTGAAGGCCTGTGGAACAAAAGCTGTTGAGGAGGTTAATAGGAAACTCAAGACTCTTCCTGAGATACTGGACCAAACCACAGCATTTGTAGCTACAGAAGGCAAAGAGGTTTTTAATGCTGGCTGTTGTGGGTTAATCAGATGCAGACCTCCTTGCTTCCCTTGATGGATTTTTCCTTCTGTCAGTCCTGCACATAAAAATAAGTGTAAAGTGAGCTGAATTTCTTTGGAAGAAGTTTCTGTTCTGCAGGGGCCTAGAGGATAATGAGTTTCAAGAATGCATATCTAAAATGGCTCCATTTCTTCTGGTGCTGCTCAGGGACCTGGGCTGTGTTTCATGAAGAGTTACTCAAATCTGTTCATAACTTCATCAGCTGACTCAATAGACTTCTTGCACTGTTAAAAGACCAGCTTAGATTTTGCCAGAGTGGAGTGTGGAGTTAGTTTTCTTATATAGATTTTAATTCTAAAACTGTATTCCGGCTGTAGTCATCAACATTTGCTCAGCCTGCTCCCTTTAAGGATGAAGGTACAGTTAACTCAGTTTCATACTCACAATTTTTTAGTTACTTATTGCTTTTTTCAGAATTCTTTGTCAATATGTACACACCTCAACTGAATTAGTTTTCTGTCTGTGCAGACTAGATCCCGTTTTCCCTCCTGCCCTCATTTTCCCTTCCATCTGCTACAAACTGTGGCACAGACTTACCTTGTTTGCTAATGCACGTGTAGGTCCTGGGACTCATTTTCAATGCAGCTTTTACCCATGGGTGGGTTCCAGCAGAGGAATATCTTAAAATCAAATTAGCAAATCATGACTAAATCGTTCCCAAACAACTTGGTAGGAAAGATTATTTTATGGACTTGGAATTCTTTGGACGCTTTCTCAAACTGGGTGGTTTGTCTGAATCAAGTTTGCTGTAAATAGTTTGGGCCATAACCAAGTGAATTGTGTCAGATGATGGCATTACTTAAGCCTAGCTGTGTAACCTCTTATGCCATAGCTGTTTCAGTAAATATGATGTAGTAGTTTAAAAATAGACTAATGGAACAAACTAATTCACTTAACATGTGTTGCTTTTCAAGACAACTTTGTTTACTTGTAGGTAAAATCCTGTGGCAAACATTGGATGGTTTTGCCAAAAAATAAGAAACAGGAGACTGTTTAGTTTGCAAAGTAGAGAGAGCTGTGAGGCAATGAGCAGCTTTCTCTTCTGGTTTTATTGGGTAGTAGCAGGAATTACTGTAAATAGGATATAGATTAACTGTCCAATATGCTTAAGAATATGGATGAATGAACTGGGAGTGCCAGTTAATCTGGAAACCCAGCAGCCATGTTCCTTCTCTTCTAGTTCCCTTTAGTAATTTTTAAGAGTGAGGTATTTTGAATGGTAACTTTTTAATATTCTAATGCTGCAAGAGCCTGTTTTTGTGGCCTCTCTCTGGTTTTAGAGGCTCTCATGGCTAAGCCTGAAAATCTCGTTGGTGTAAATAGTCTTTAAAAATTTGTGCCCCATCTGAAACAGGACAGAACTGCAGCTGAATAAAATACAGAGTGCTGGGCCCTCTGTTTTGTGCTTTAAGAAAAGCAGCGATTGTCTTTAATCTACTATAAACCAAACCATTAAGCTCTTTGTAGGATTTCTATTTAAATACACTTCCTCCATGTATTTAAATACACTTCTCCATGTTTCGTGTTCTGGGTTTTCAGTAGTTACTCTCCATCCAGCATGTGACACACCCACAGCTGAGGGACTAAACCTGGCCCTTGGATGCTGATGTCTGCCTCCTTCTGAATTTGGTAGAGGAGTTTTGCCTGTCAGCCCAGGGATGGTGTTTGGTCACTTGGACGTTCAGCATGGATACGTGGTGTGTCTGTAACGATGGTAGTGGTTCGTACAATGAGCGGGGAAATGGATCCCTGTGTCTGTGTAGAATAGAGACAACTTTGCACTTTAGAATTTTCTTGTCTTGCGAATTTGGTACAATGCAGTATGGTTGTAAATACTCCTTCCTGTCATTTTGTTGCACTGTTTTCAGTACTGTGCTATGGGTG
>VYZQ01039404.1:0-88948 GCA_013400655.1 Mystacornis crossleyi
CGGCAGCCTCTGCCCCACAGGGACGTTCTGGACTCACTGCAGGCCACACTTACAGAGCTGCTCCGGCCCCACAGGGATGTTGTGGGCTCGCTGCAGGCCACACTTACAGAGCTGCTCCGGCCCCACAGGAGCACCGGCCCCACAGACCTCCAGCAGTGCAGGTAACCCAGCAGGTCCGGAGGACAAACGTGAGGGACTGGTGTTAGAAACGTCACTTCACTGTCCCCTCCAGTGCGTGAGAAGGGCGGGGGTTAAAACTGCTGGCAGGATCCTCAAAGGAATGCTGGCCTTCCCTAGAGGAAATTCCTAATTTTTATCTGTAGTTTATGTGAAATTTCATTTGTTCTCAATACAGCATGATTTGTTTTAAATCTGTGAAGCTGGAGCTTTCAGAACTATTCCTTGTCAAGGGTACCTGGGGGAGGTAATTTAGTTCTCTCAGGTTCACTGGGTGGGTGCTCATGCCAAAGTTGTTTCATTTTTCCAGCTGGAGCCTCCGGGTAACTGAACCTGACAACACCTGGCACAAGGGTTCCACCGGGTATCTCATTCATTGTGGAGAGGCATTTTTATGTCACCTCTCATCACAATGGCTGAGTAATGAGGACACAGCTCTTCTTTGGGGTTTCTTTTTGGTCTCCTATCTTCCCAAAACACTACCATAATCCTGCGGTAACAACACGGCAGAGGCAAAAGATATGCACTAAAATGAGGTTCTTATCTTCAGTTTTATTATCCCATGCAATATTCTTGCAGAAAATTACTTTCTGAAATGTGCTAAGCTGCTCTTTGGCTCTCCAGGGCTCTATTCACAATTTTCTGTAAGTGATTTTTGTTTAATTTGTAGCAATAGAGGGATAGATATCTTTCACCCTGACTGTTATCAACTTAATTGTAGCTATAGGAAAAGTAAAGGCTAGCTGACTTTTTATTACTGAGAGTGAAATAATGGGGCATTGTTTGCTTTTCTGTTTCTGTACAGCACAGTGGCTAAACTGGCACCTAAATTCATGTAACTTTGTCCCTAGTAAATGCCTCATTTTAGTATGAATTAATTTTCATCTAGAGGAAGACTGTGCCACCTGTAGTCCTTGTTCCTCGTTGCTAAGTTGCTGCAGGTAAACCTTTAGCAGGAGGTGAATGAAGGATCTTTGTGGCTATAGGGGCTGCCTTTTGCTGGTTTGCTGCTTCAACAAAAAATTACAGGGACAGAAAGTGCTCCTGCCCACTCTGTGCTTCTGGTGTAGAGAAATCCTGTTCTGCTGTGGAGAAATGTGGGTTTTGCCCTTGTCTGCTCCATCCTCAAGCCTCTGCTTAGCAAGAGGAAAAAAAAAAAGTGTTTGTATGCTCCCACATGCGCTTTGATGGAAAGCCCAACTGATTTCATACATTGATACAGCGCTTCAGCAGCTTTTACTTTAATAAAGCCTCACTTGGGGTAATGTGTTTAACTTGGCCACAGTGCTTCAAAAGGTAGACAGGCCAGAGAGGAGCAAGAAAAAACAAAAGCGTACAGGAAAAACTGAAATATTTAGTCTAGAAAGTGAAGTTTTAACCTTAACAGGATGCAAACAGGAGATAGATAAATTGTTTTCCAAAGCCATGTTGGAAATGGCAAGAAATAATGGCTTTAAATTGTAGCATAGAACAGGCACTAGGAAGAACTTTTTCAGTGGTGAGAATAGATAAGCAGTGGCCTCAGCAAGGAGGTTACGAATTTTCTGTCTCTGGCTGTTATTTTTCAAAAATACACTGAACAAGACTCTCTTGGAAATGCCGTGTGTGCTTTCCCTCGTCTGTGAGAAAGGACAGTGGCTGTTAATGTTTTGCAGTTACTTCACGTCCCATTTTCTTGTCATTTTTGCCCGCTCTAACAAAAGGGGGAAGCAGCCATAGGGAAGTTCATTCTCTGACCAGCAGGCTGGGCTCCCTCCTTGAGACATCTCCTGCTCTGACCTGTCCTGAGCAGAGGTGCTTCCCACACGTGGGCTTGGGAAAGGAAAGCCCTAAAAGAAAACCCTACTGCCTGAGGAGATTCTCCATTTCTCCCTTCGGATGTTTAGCAATATGTGCGGGATCTATCAGTGCCAAAAATGTGAATTCTACTGATGCAGGATGGTTCTGCAGAGGAAAGGGAAGATGCCTCACCTTTGCCATCTGCCTTATGTCCGTGGCATTTTTCGGTTGCATCTTGCAAGGTTTTAATCTCTTTTCCTGTGTAGGAAGTTGCTTTTCCCTTCCCCTTGTATCACACCTTCAAGGGTAGATCCTCTGTCACATATAAAGAAGCAAAATCCTCCTGGCTTTTGGAAATTCTGTGCAATATTTCAAACTAAAATGCTTTTACACAAAGATACTGGCATGTCTCTTTTTCAGCAACCCCAAAAAAGTACATAGTGATACTTCTTGGGTGGATTTTAAAACAAACCTCACTTGTATCTTTGAAAGTGTTCCCTTACATCCAATGAAAAGCTAAAAATACCTTTGAATTAGTTAACACCTGAAAATGTAGGTTTCTGCACATGGCTTACATAAACCATAAAAGCAAATTTTTAACTATATTTGAATTTCATGCATAAATCTCCTTGAGGAAAAGTTCCATCCCAGTGACAGTGAGTTTTAAGCTAAAGTAAACACTTTTCCTCTGCAAATGGCATATAAAAACCCCAACTGAAAATTACTAGACCAACACACACAGCTTTTTTTAATTTTCACTCACAGTTAATCTCTTAATTCTCAAGCAGGCCACTACCAGAAGCTTTTTTGGCAAACAAATTATTGTTTTCTTTGTTTAATTTCATTGTAATTACTTTCAATAAAGCAGCCTAATAGTGGTTGACATAAATGATACTTTTTCCCTCAGGTTTCTTAGTTATTCTCTGATTGATGATATCCAGGGTAAAAAATGAGCAAAATCATTGCTTTCTAAAAATTTATTAAAATAAAAAGAAAAAAAACCCAAACAAAATATACCATCCTGAAACTCCAGAATGTAGACCACTGTAAACAAATAGGTGATTTTATTAATGCTTCTAGAATTATTTTAGCAAAATCTAACATAAACCAAAACATGTTTAGATATTCTCTGCTTTTCCTCCATAGTAATTCATCATAATGTATTAATATGTGTCAGCTTTTATACTCTTAAGGCTCCATGCTGTGACTAATCTTATCCATTTTTGGCTCCCTGAAGGAACCATTACATTGTCCTCTGCAAGAAAGCCTTTTATAAACATCTCTGCAGGGCAGATTGGCACAGAATGCCCTGCTGGCTGTTTGGAAAGGTCTGGAGGGTGTCCTGGGGCTGAACCATTTAATGGCTTATTTATGCTGTGAACCCTTCTCAAAACGTGCTGTGCCAAGGATCTGGGCAGTGGCTTCTGCAGGGGACACTGGAGCAGGCTGAGCCAGGATGTCCCTTGGGGTAGTAAAGCATCCCTGGAAATTTCAGTGTCCTGGCCATCAGCAGAAATGGAGCTGGAGGGAAAAGGTGCAAAGGGAACTCCTGCATTCTTCACTGGAATTACTGGGGCAATAATAACAAGAGAGAAACCAGCAGATGCTTCTCTGGATCCTCTGATGTGCCTTTCTTAGTCCCCTGTGTAAGCCCAGCCCAAGGGGAGGTCTGCTGGAGGAGCCACTTGGCTGGGACATCTCCCTCCTCTGGACCTTCTGTGGCTTCCTACAGCCCAACACATTCCAGCACAGTTATGAGACTGCTTTAATTTGTACCAGCCCACGTGTTGGCAGAAAAGTGATGTGAAATTAATAAAAGCCATCAAGCACCAGGAAACCATTAAACTGTTCCCCATTTTCATAGTTCTTCAGCCCAGAAAAACAGCAATATTAAAACATGTCAAAAATGTTATGGCAGATCTGAATTCTTGAGGACTTCTCTGAAGGCATGAGAGTTGTTTGCAGGAAGTCTGAGGATGATCTTCTCCAGCCTGAATCATAGGAAGAAATATATGTAGGGCTCAAATGGCGAAAAGAATTTTAAAAACCCTTTCAAACTTCACTAGTATGAGAGTTGTTCTTGACCCGAATTATTTGCTTCCATTAATTCCTCGACTTATTTTGATAGGTTTATTAAAAAATCCAAGACTCATCTAAGCGAATTTGATTTGGTGTCTAAGCCACTCCAAAATCACATCTTAATTTGATTCTGTTGATATAATATCTGACCTTGCTAAAGCAGACAGCAGAGCACATCACTTCTGGAATGCTGAAAATATAATTATTTGCCTGTTAATGTTATTTCTCTGCAAAGAAAAGCCAGTGGATCAAATAGTGAAGTCTTAGAGACCGTAGCAGGTGAACTTGAAAACCACCGCACCTCACATGATAGTTTTGGGAACAAAACATCAAAATCTTCCAGGCACAGTCACATTTTCCTGAACGCTCCCAGCTCCTGGCACTCTTACAGCCAGTTCTGGAGTAAGAGCTCTGCACACAGAGAGCGCTGACTGTGGAATGAATCTCTGAATAGTCATTGAAAGCTTTTGTCTGTGTTTACAGCCCTTTGGTGAAGCTCCTATTTTTGTCTTCAGTGGTTATGATTTTCAGAAGTGTTTCTACAGAGAATCAAGGGCTGAGTTTCAGATTGAGCTTCAGTTTCCAGCTCTCTGTAGGACTTCGTTCCAAGCCCTGATGAGACTCATAAATGATTACATCCTGCATGTGTTTTTATCTCACATATATGAATCCAAACAAAAATAAGTGAAAAAGTAAGAGGAATGAGATGTTATTGCTGTCTGCAGCTGCCTGATGGGAAGGTAGAAGGAGGTGCAGCCAGACTCCTCAGGTTATCTGTAAGTTCTGGTGAATGATACAGTCAGTTTAAGGCTTCTCACTGAAAATATCTTATCAGATAATTCTCCTCACTGAACACCATGGAAACTTTCCGTCCATAAGTTCACCACATAAAGTTATCCCAGTCACAACATAAACTGTTGTGTGAATTCTCTCCAGCTCTATATAGGATGTGAAAACACAGCTTTGCACTGTTTGCTTCCAGGAAGAAACGGATGTAAAAATCTCAAAAAAGTGAAATATGGCTTTAAAAATATTCCTTGACCTAGTCCCCCACCACTAAACTAAATTTCAGTGACTTGCTAGGAAAATGTGTTCTTTTTATATGCTCCCATAAATTATGCATTTCTGCGCTGTATGTATATTTTTTAATTATAGGGGAAGCAAAAAAAAAAAAATTCAATAATCAGACACCTGCTGAAAGCTGTCTTCCAGACACTTAGGCTGCATCAGGTCTGAAAGTGGAATCTTACTGTGAACTCAAAGGTTAAATCTTGTTAAAATTGTTCCTTTACAATGGGTGCGAGCACATATTAAGAGTATTGATGACACACTGATATATCATAATATTTGCTTCTTGCAGAAACAAAGTACTACAAGACAAGTAATCTCTCTGACTTGTGTGGTTCTTCCTCATAGTTACTTACTATAATTTTGAATAATCTAGTGGTTTTCAATGTGACTTTGTCATAGTCTTTAGCTGCAAGTTTCATACCACAAAATACCATTATTACAAGATATTCCAGTCCCTTGAACATACTCATAACGGTCTCAATGGGTCAAAATTAGGTAATTAGCTGGTTTTGTATAACTCACGTTTTTATAACTGGTTTTCAACCTTACTGGTTTTCCTTGCAGGAGCTGTGAAATTGAATCCAGCTGAAGCATCAATCATTGCCCCCAGCTCCACACAGCAGCTCCTTCCCGCTCAGCAGGCAGGAGCTTCCAGCCTTGGGTGACCAACTGTGTCCTGCATGGGTTTGCTGCAAGGCAGAAACATCCAGCACCACAGAGATCTGCCTGGGAACTGCTCCCAAGGTAAGGGCTAAAGTCAGTACCTGCAGGGAGGTGTGTGGAGGGGCTGCCTTTAATTCAGGTACTTCACACTATGGGAAGGCAGAGGTTCACACAACCTGTGAAATATCTCATATCTGTGAGCGCAGGGATGGGGTGAGAAGGAGCTGAGTGTCAAAGTGGTAGATGAAAGGACTGGGCAGCACATTTGAGTGGAATGTCTTGGTAACTGCGCTGCTGTTATGGCTGGAAAGTAGGTTGAGATCTTGTGGCTTATTGGGGTTTTAAAACTTTGCTGCATGCTTTCTGATGGACTCGTATAGAAGTGCAATCTTTAATCTTATCTTTTCCGAGCTCACGGCGTTTTTGTCCATAGCAGAACGGTGTGAACAGAAATGTACATCAAATATTGCTCAAGTAGAATGCATTTTCGGTACTTACACATCCGTAAACTTGTTAAAATTTTTAACGATGGCCATACACAGAAGTGGTGTTTGGGGACTCAAATGTGTGGGCAAAGGGGATGAAGTATTGATAGCTCAGCACGGAGTTTTCTGCACGCAGTGATTTGTTCTAGAAGGCCACATTCCCGTGACAGGTTGTATGGCTCAGTACCTTTCGGTAGCAAAACTATTAAACTTCGCTTTTTCCTTGTTGTCCCGTGGTTAAAAAAATTATAGTTAAACTATTAATTATGGTAGCTATTTAAGTGTGACAAATTAAGTTGGCTGTATGGCAAAGTCACTCAATACCCTTGAGAAGCCCAGCCCTGATTTCAAGATATTGCTCTGAAAATGGAATGTTTAACAACAAGCTCCATCCCCTGCTTAAACTGAATTCAAAAATCCTTGCTTCACACAGCACAGGGCCTGCACATCACCTCTGCCTCCTCTCTACTCTTCTCACCTCCCTTGTTCTGCATCTTGATGAGGGTTTTGTAAACCTTTCACACCAATGTCTCACAGCTATTTTAAAGGCACAACCACAAGTTCTAATTTCAAAGGTTAGTGTAGGGAGAAGGTGACAGCCACATGAAAATTACTGTTAATTAGAACAAAAATATAATTTTCACATGTGGACAACACCAGATTTTAATCTGTTTTCTTTACAGACATTCTGAAAATGTTGACAGGTCTTGTCTGAGAGTAAAATTCGTGAAAATGGCAAAATGTAATATTATTAAGGAAACTTTAAACATTAGATTTCTCTTCATATTCTTCTAATTAGTTTTTTAAAATAGTCCTTTTATTTCTGCCTCATTTAAAGTTCAATAAAGCTGTTAAATTAATTTGATTTTCAACTGAAGACAGACAGAAGGCTCATACTCGGACAACAATATATCATTCAGTAATAGTCACTGTAGTGAAAATGCTGATTATATGGAACTATCTTACATATTAAAGTCAGAGGGAAAAGCAATCTTTTCATAACTATGTGAAGAGCTCATAAATAAAGAAGTCTAATAGACAGGTACAATGTATGTTACATTATAAATCTCATTTCTTTCTAGAAAGCATCTCGTGCAACCATCCTGCTCAAAGCAGGGTCAATGAAGGTCACGCAGGACTGTGTCCATCCAGAGATTCAATATCCAGGGTGGAGACTTCAGAATCTCTCTAGGAAAAAAAAAGAGGTTGATATGTTTAAATGGAATTCCCTCGTTTCAGCTGTCCTGTGTCCTTGGTGAGGTGAGGGTGACTGGCCAGTAGTTCCTCTGATCCTCCTCCTTGTACTTCTTGCTTTCTTCCCATCCTCAGCAATCTCCCCTGATCTCCAGAGTTCCATGTGTTTTCTCCTTTGTATCAGCAGCCAAGTTCAGTTTGAGATAATTTCTCCTGATCGATTAAAGCCCTCTGGCACTCTGGGTGCTCATTCCATGGCAGCCTCTTGATCTTCACTTTGAAATCATGGATTTGAATTTCAGGAAAATTCATTCTCTCCCTGAACAAGTTTGTCTCGTGTTAGTCTAAATTTGGATTTCTACATCAAAATCTGTTTTCTTTCCTCACCCTTTTGGGGAGCATTGTTCTGAACCCAGAACTGGGGAAATGTTAAGGCTGGTTCCATTCAGCCAACCATTGTCATTACAAGTGTAATTATTATTCACCGTTCCCCAGAAAACTTTAATGTAAGCATCTGTCCATTAATGAATTTTTTAGCTGAGTCACAAGGCTGTGGAGCCTTTTTTGGTTAGTTGAGTAATTCTTTCCTTTGCTCACTGCCCAGCCCTCACTTAGTTTTTTCCCATCCCAAGTCTAAGAAATTCCTGCAAAGATCCGACCTCTCGGAGAATGGGTGGCCTGGTATGAGATGGCAGTGGGATCCAGTATTTGTTGAACTCTACATTATATTCACAGAAAAAGAAACTAAATAATTAGAGAAAATATTTCCATAAAATAAAAGTGGGAAAGGACTGTTTGGAGGAGTTGATTGATTGGTACATGCTTGGGCCAATGAGGGTGAAATGAGTGACCTGTTCTTTCCCAGTGTGGAAGCCACTGTGTGACACAGATTACAGCAGTACAAAGCAATACCATCCTCTCTTTATAGGTAGAGTTTAGGAGTCTTTCTTCAATCCCCTGTAAGAGCAGAGGTTTGGGGGGTTTTGTAACAACAGGGTAGAATCCTTTATCATGGTTTCAGCAGAATACCCAGAAATGTGTGTAAAGGGGCAGGAGACCGTGATGCTGGCAATGGAAACAATCAAAGACAAAGCGTGTTTGGAAAACAGTGAAACACAGAGTGTGTGATCCACTCTGAATGGCAAGGGCTGTGTGCATGGCAAGGGCTGTGTGCATGGCAGGGGAGCTGCCTGGCAGAGGAATCCCTGGGCTGGACCCACAGGATGACACGTTCCCCAGTCCTGCTGGGAGGGGAGGCTCTAAAGCTGCCGTGTGGGTGAAGCTCTGCTTGCCCCCAGTGCTGTCACAGCCACTGGCGCTTGTGCTGCTGCCACTCACAGGAGTGGCACGTTTGAGTTATGTGGCACTTTCTGCTTGCACGTTCAGCTGAGCTGTCATGTGGCCAGGTTTGGAGTTTACCTGTGCACATTTCACCCTTTAGAAAACCTTTCTCTACCACCACAGCGTGACATCCATAACTGCAATCTTGTTCAAAATGCAGCGTTCATTAAGTTCTGTTGGATAAACTGCTGTTAAACTGAATTTACCCAAATTTGTGAAATAAGTTATTTCAGTCAGATACACATTACTTACTTCCTCACCCATATAGTTTCATTGAAGAACAGTGGATCAAATTCTCTTCTTAGAGAAGCAGTAGCAAATTAGAATAACTCCGTTTAAAGCTTAGGAATAAATAAATTTAGCATAAATAAATCCCTAGGCCAGAAATACATCTCTGAAACCTGAGCTCATTCTTTCTTTCCCTTGTTCAAAGTAAAATTAAGCAAATGGTTGAATGCCTTTCCAAATCAGGGGAGAAGATTGAAGTCTGATCCATTTAAGCTACATCCTTAAGCTGGGGTAGAAGTGGAACACAGCTTCTTTTTCAAACTGATAACTCTATTAGAAAAAGGAACAAAAGCTTTTCCTTCTTTCTTTTTCTTTCTTAATTCACTGTAGACATTTCCACATAATATATTTTTAGCATAGGTATATGTACAGAAGTGAATGTTTATATCTGTGTTATCCTGCTCAGAAAGAACGGGCTTTTACTCCTAACAGTGAATTATTCTTGAGGGAACCTGACATCTTCTAGGAAACCTGACTGGCAAAAGTAATAAGTGGTAATAAAACAGAAGGAATCTTTGTAATCTCAAGATTAATGGATAAAATGTTTATGCTGAGGGGTCTCTTCATCAACAAACTGCTGTTTGCACCTATTTGCATTTTAATGGTTACCCTAGTTCTGAAGTTAAAATTACAGACTTTTCCCAGCTGCTCTTTAAATGCTACATTATAATTTTGAGGAAACATCATACGTAATTATATTTAATAGACACAGAATTGATTGAAACACTTAACAAAAACAAAAAGCCCAGACCTAATTTTGTAAACATGTTATTGTACAGTAACCCCCAATGAGTTTGTTCTTAAATCTCGTAATTAATTTTTAATTAAAAAGCTCAAAGATGCTATTATACTTCTTGTTGTAAATGGCAGCCTTATGTAAGCATAAACGACTTAGCTGCTCAGACAAATATCTCCCATTAAAATCCATGTTAATGAGAACTCCTGAACACAATATTTCAGAGACTTAAACAGTGGCAGCACTAAAATAGTCTAAATATCACATAGGGGGTTGTTGTTTTTCATTCCTCCTTTCTTTTTAGTTTTGTGCAGAACACAGTAGGTTTGCAGTGAGAAGCTCTCCAAATTTCCACTCAGGTGCATCAACCTCCTCCATTGCTATTACCAGACAATTTATAGCATTACCTAATTACTTATAGGGATGGTCCAACTTACCTCTACTTATCAGAGGGCAAATGGGCCCAAATTACCAAGCTTTGGTGCAGATTTGCTGCATTAAATAGCTGAACATTCCCCATCTTAATGTCAGAGTGATCTACTGAGGAAAAATGACCACGAGCCAAATTTCCAACCTACATGGAAAAGCCATCCAGCTTTCCATGATTTTAGTGCATCTTCTGGTTAGAAGCAGCCAGAGGATCTAAGGCAGTGGCTGAGCACAGCGTGTTGCTGTGGGGATGGGCTGATGTCACAAATCGAGGATTATTAATAGCAGAAAAACAGCAAGTGCTCCTTTCAGAGAAGCATCTTTAATAGCAGGGGAAAAACACTTGAGACAAAATCTCATTTGCTGTGTTTTTCTTACATTTTTAACCAAGAAGGGATGGGAGGTGGAAATGCAGTGATTTCTATGGTTTAATTATCTGTCTTCTCTGTGGTTATTAATGCTGCAAGGAGAAGCAGCAGAATTTAGAAGGCTGGAAGTTGTAAGCTCAGTTTTGCAAAGCTGCAGTTTTCATTTCCAAAGATGCAAACTTTTGTGGTTAAGATGAAGGATTAAAAATAGCGATGTTTCTTTTTAAAATAAATTCACAGTAGTTCCCCTCTCACAACTTTATCAAGTTCTTGATATTTTAGAAATGGAAGTTGGTACAAAAATCACTCAGGCTATTTAGAACTGTATGTTTTTAACCATACCAGGAATAAACGACAGTACAAAACTTCAAATTAAGGTTCCCCTTGAAGAGAGGTTGACAGTGAGAGTATATAGCTCATCACACCCCAGAGTAAAATTTGTCCTCTCTTTCTCAGAAGTTGCTGCAACAAATGCAAGAAAAGCAGCAGCAACAAACAGTGGGCTGGAGTTTGACTAGATTCGATTTATTCACAAAATAAAATTTGGTTGCATAAGAAAATCAATTTTTTTTTTCACTTCTTATTTTATCCTGAGATTCTACAGTTCTGGAGATTTGTAATCTCTTCCTTAACAGACCTCAGTCAAAACTTTTTCTGTCGGCAGAGAGGTGCAACAGGAGTCTCACAAATGCCGTGGTTTGTGCTTTCCAAATGCAGTGAAATCCTTGTTTCCCTGAACACTTCAGTACTTATTTAAATGCATTTTCTCATAGCTCTGCTCTTTCCAGTCCACAGACGGCTCTGAGGAAAACAAGGGGGATCTGGGGGGTGGGGTTTTTTAACTGTTTCTGGAGCTTTTCTACTATTTCTCCGAAAAGACAGACTTCTGTCATTTTTTCAGAAAACCCTCAGAGTCCATGGCAAGCCAGCTCCAAAGTCTTGTGTCCCGGCGTGGTTTAGATGGTGTCACCTCTTCATCGCCGTTTGCAGAGGGGATATTGAAGTGTCCAAGGCAAGGCTCTTGTACCAAAGCCTTTTGCTAACCTGAGGGAGAAAGTTCATCCCCTCTTCCCACCAAAGAGGCCAGAAGGTGCTGGTGAAAATGACAGCACAGGAGCAGCCAAAATACTTGGAATGCTGTGTATTCATTGAGTATCTCTTCTTTGCCCGGGCCTAGAGTCTCCCACAAGAACACCAGCTGTGCATCTTGTCCACCCAGCTGATAGCACTTCAAATCTGCTTAGCTCCAGAAATTACTTGCCTGTGTAATCTAATTTTACCCAATGTTCTGTTTAGAAATAAGTCCATTTACCACTCACAGATTGTTAGTTTCCTGATTTAATAGTGAGATGTTGAAGAAAAAGCAGTGTTTCTCCCTCATAACTCATGCTTTCATCCCACTTGTTCATACTCCAGTAATTGAAATTACAGTTTTATAATTGTGCAGACATTGATGATTTTGCAAATGGAAGATTATTAATAGCATAAAAACAAGAAGGACCTCTTCTCAAAATGTTATTCCAGCAAAAAAGAACTAGAAAAATATGCTTGATTATTTCTTCACTTTTTTGTGCATTCTTCACATTTTAATTAGGCAGAAAAAGTAGATAAGATTTTCTTTCATCAGCATGAATATTAGTGAAATCATAGCAGAAAAGAAACTTATGAAACATATTAAAAGTCATAAAATTAGAGTTTTTTAAATTCTATGGACTTTAAGGTTCAAAAAAACTTTTGCAAAAAGAAGTAAAAATTGGAGCCAAAACTTCATTGTTGCTTCAATATAAATTGCTGGGGGGGTGGTTGTACATTTAAATATTTCTGTATTAAGAAGGTTGGGTACCTGATACAGAGAGAAAGGAAATCTTTGACCTCAGTAATTTCATTCTTAGGAATGCAATTTTGCTTCCCCATTGTACTCAAGGTGGTTTTATCTTAGTTTTTTATGTGTATATTTAGCAAAAGCTTTAAAAAAACCCACCGTGCTATGAGCATCTCATTGCTAAGCAACAATGTATTCTTCCCTCCCACGCACCTTCTTGCTGTTCTCTGAAAAATAAGGATAACAAACGTGTAGAAAGTAGGGTGCTTTCCTCCTTGTGGAATAATGCAGCGAGAGGCTCAGCACTGAGCAGCTCTGGTCACTTATTTCTGAGACAAACTGCTGCTGCTATCTGCTTACTGACCACAGCAGCAATGGTCTGCATCCTGCTGCTGCATTCCCAGAAATTCCTATTGAGATCCCTGCTTGGCATAAATTCTGCCACACAGAACATTCTGGTGGCTTCTATATCGCTGGCCATGAGCAGATTGGGATGCTTTGAGACGACCTCATGGGGTCTGCAGGACAGGCAGTGGACCCCCCTGCAGTGGCAGGTTCTGAGGGCACTGCTGTAATCAATCCTGTGCGTTGTTTGGGGCTCCCCTTGGGGAGTGTCACTGTCAGCTCTGTTGTTTTCGTGTTGATAAGACAGTAACGTTGTGGAGGGGGGAGAATCGTGCCCTGTCTAACTGCACCTCTGGAAAATGTGTGTCAAACCATCTGTTGTTTCAGTATCACCCTGGACTTAAAGCAGTTTTAAAACTCTACAGTTCCAACAGCATTAAATGTGGGTTTTATTTGTTTTCTGTGGCGCTGCCCTATTGTCTCAGTGCTCTTGTGAGTGCCTTCGAAAGCTGTGGGTGTATTCCAAGAGTTACAATTTCACTGTGTAACATCAGTGCTGTCTGAACACCTCTGAAACTGCTGCAGCAAGGTCACTTCGTAGAACCAAATGCTGGCTAGGTGTTAAATATGATCATGCAGTTGTAGAACAGATTGAACTAGAAATGCTCCATGGCTTACAGTTCGTGCCTGGACTCCCCCGTACATCAGCACAGGAGAGCTGTGGCAGTCGTAGCCAAGGGTCTCACAGCAAACAACAAGAAATCCAACCAGCCCCTGTTTGGTGACCGTCTCTTTCAGAGCTTGGGGTGCAGATTGATCTAACACTTTACCAAGAGTCTCCCCTGTTAAGTACAACTACTTGAATTTTCAGCAGAAAAGTTTTTTAATTGCCCCTTTATGACAAAGCTATGTAAAGGCTGTTTAGTTACATTTATCAGAATGAATTCCGCTTACCTGTGTGAGAAAGCTGTGAAATGAGCTCGGGTGTGAACAAAATATTGCACACAAAGCCTTGCTGTGGATGTTCTTACTCCTCCTTCGAGGAGCAGAGCCTTTAGGCTGTTAAATAGTGTAGTGGGGGATGGCTATCCCAGACCTCTGTTTTCAGATTCGTTTTTATAACCTTAGTGCACAGTGCAACAAACCGTTTAAAAGACCTCGGTGCTCCCACAGGTGGCAGCAGAACTGCTCTGCAGGTGAGGTTACATCCTAGAGAATTACCATTCCAGTGCTGCCGATGTTGCCACTGGAACATGTAATACAGAAGTCAATGGCAAAACAGGGATCTGTTAATGCGCTGGTTTCTGATCAGATTGATAAATTATTGAACGTTTTATATGTGTGAAAGTGTTGCAACCTCCGCGCTGTCCTCTTGTCCGGTTTCCATGGAAGAATAGAGAGTCACAGCTCCACCTAAAGCGCCAGGTAGCAACTGAGCAGAGAGTGGAAGTGCCTGGCAGAACAAAAGATACAAAACTCCCTTCCCCTGGAGCAAGGGAGAAGCAGCACTGACAGTATTGATCTCCTGTTCAGAATTTATTCCCCCGTTGTTTCTTCAGTGCAACAACACGGTGCACTTTAATCAGAGCAAATAGTTAATATTCTGTTTAACCTACAGCAAAGCAAAAACAGCCATGTGCCAATGAGGATACAGTCCATTTACCCAAAAGTCTTCTATCCACACTCTTCTCATTCATTTTTAATGATCATTTTATGTTTTCGCCTTATTTCTTCTTCCTGTATTATTATATACACAAGGGGGAAGAATGAACAAAGTTAAATTGTTTCTTGGGTTTTGCTGAGCTGCCTGGTGGGTAGATAAAAATAGCAAGTGCCAGTGGCAAAGTCTCCTGAAAAGTGCTAGCACATTGTGAAAGTGCTAACACATTGTGCTATTGAATCAGCACTGAGAAATCAGATTTTCCTCACAAGGCTTTCTTTAAACTTAAGGTGACCTTTAGGAATGCATTTGCATCAATGTAGAGAACCTTATTACTTTGTCCTACCGAAGACTAAGTCATCCTGAAAAGAGTTCAGCTATGGGTCCTGGAAATTCCCTTCGTTTTCTCCTAGGCTTGATAGGGCATTATTGATTCTGGTACCAGAATAAAGAAGCCCCAAACACACAGAGTGAGAGGTTTTGTCTTTGGGAAGATGTTATCATACAGTAATTTATGGTTCAGTACTGCAGAAAGTTTCTGTTTATGAAAGATTCCTTTATATCATTTCTGAAAACCATTTCTATAGACTTGATAATCCCAGCTGTTTTCCTGAATCTCCGCAGAGTCCGAGGTTATCTACAACACAGACACTGATACAGCTTTTAAGCAGGGTTCAGGGCAGCAGAGCTGGCTTGGATATGGCTGTGGTCTTGCATATGGATTATGTAGAAAAATTTTGTCTTATGGGGTCAAATTCTTAAGCTCTTACTTGTGGATCAAATAAAGAGAGATTGAGAGCTGCTGTGCCATTTATTGATTTTGAAGTAAGCAAGAATTGCTCAGAACTTCTTACAGTCAGGCCTGAATTGATCAAAGTTCATGTGGGTTGAAAGTTATGACCTGTTAAGATACTTAAATTATTTCAACCTTAAATTATTTTACACAGAGCCCTAATCCAAAGGTTAGTGAACGCAATAAAAACATTATCTTATGCTTCCATGACTTGGGCTGAAGGTTGATTTTAGCAAGTTAGACACAGAGAAGTCATGACCAGTAGAACTGGACAAATTCTTAGAAACTTGGTGCTAAATATAAGAGTATTGAGTCAAACAAAATCTCAAAGAATGAAATATTCTCAGCAAAATAGAGGGGGCTCTAGACAGGCAGTGACTTTGAAAACAGTGAGGCTCAAGCAGCTGCTTAAATGTGGAATTTAAAGAAGCCAGAAACAAGCTGGAAAAGTGCATTTTCTCATGCATTGTAACTGGCTTGTCTGTGATCTCTGCAGACCGAGGGCAGGAGGAATATGATTTTCAAAAGGCCCAGACAGGTTTTCAGCACAGCAGGAGTGGTTCGATCCCTGTTGTTCCCCAAGATCTCCACTGCAGTGCACGTGTGCTTACAGTATACAGGAAGAGGCACAATAGCATCAAAGATTAGCATAGAAACAGCTACACTGAGCTGGAATAAAATTTTCTCCAACTTTTATGAGTCTCCCCATACAATATTCCGTTACTCAGACTTTTTATTAGTATATTTTGGGTTATTACACAGAGCAAAACCGTTCCTGAAAATTCACTGTGGGAGCTGTATCTACAACAGTTACTGATTTTATCTCAGTCTGATGTATTAGTTTAAATAACCAAATAATAGTTACAGAAGTTTAAAGCAGATGGCACCAACATTTCATCTAATCTGTGGCTGAGTGCCGTTGCATTTTGCATTCTTATTTAGAATGAAATAATACCATTACTGACTTGTAAGAAATACTGATGCCAACAAATCATTATTCTTCTTTATCGAGGCATTCATTTTATACTGATCAGGGCCTCTTGGTTGACCGAGATTATATTCTCTCCTTTTTCTTTTCTTTTCTTTTTTTTTAGTTTAATTCTAACACTAAAAAATTACCACGATGCAAATCTGTTAGTATTTTTCAGTGTCTATCATTTATTCAGGAAATGGCAGAGTTATTTAACAGGTACTTAGCATCTATCATTGCAAAGCAAAAGGTTGCTTATAAATAAGAGTGAAAACGTTTATTGAAGACAGAGGATGTATGAATTTTCTGATGATCAGAGCAGCTGATGAATAATTCATTATCCCTCCCTTCTCCAGGAGCCAAAACCATGAGCAGTGGCCACTGTAATTGTGGACACCAGGTGTCACGTTATTAGGTTATTAATTGGATTATTCAGTGTCATGCCACATTCTATCACAGCAGTTCTGTGTGGCCCGGCTAAATGGGGAGTTTGAAGTGCTGGAACGAGGTGCAGCACGACTGGGACACAGCTCAAACCCCAGCATTTCAGAGGATCAGCTGCTCCATGCTCTGTGCACTGCAGCCACTGCCTGGAATGACACCGGGAACGCAGGACTGGGATGGAGGGAGCTGCCCTCGGCATCTCCATTAAACCCAGGAGCTTCGGCACATCCCTAATTAAAGGCACCGAGCCTTGAGTTCCGGGTGACAAAGCACAAGATCCAGACAACACCGTCTGGAGAGGGTTTGAAGGAGCAATACAGAGGTGTGAGGCGTGAGTCTCGATCACTTCATGGGCCATTTTCTAATCAGCTCATCCCTTAGAGGTATTTGGAAGGCTGGTGGGAAACCAGCCAAAGAATGATGCAGTCTGCAGCACCACAGGCGTTGCTTGCCTGGCCTTGCATGGATTTTGTACTCCTGAGGAAGTGCAGCCCGCCAGTCACAGAAGGATGTCTTTGCCTGCTCCCCTGGGCTGATCAGGAACTGCTGCTCCAGACACAGCACTGAGCAGGGGTGTTGTGCAGGTAGATGCTGTTAAAGAAGAGGCATAGGACAAAACAAAGCCCTAGTTCGTGATCTAGTAGGGGAGGCAGAGATCTCAGGCTGTTGCTTGGCTCTGTTCTCTCACAGTCAAGATGAAGCCATCGTCAATTAGCACAGATTTAGAATCAGTGACAGGCACACCCGAGCAAAACATAACCGAGGAGCTGGGTTTAGCTTATCCAAGGGTATAGAATCAATAGGAATTGGAATGACTCTGCCACAGATGTAATTACCTCTAACCAAGCACAGGCATTCCAGTGACAGACCAGATATGTGTAAATCAAGAACATGGTGTGCTGCGGGTAGGAATTTCACCCACAACCCATGCATTTAGTGTAGGGGAAGGGTTATTCCTTCTTTTGAACACTAAAGAAATAATGCACCTTATGTGGAAATCTTTCAGATTTGAGTGAGAAAATAGAGGCTTTGAAAATTGCAAAAGTTGTGAGAAAAGTTTATTCATGCTAAGTTTATTGTCATGGGGGAAAGGAGACTTTATTAAAGATTTAAATTTAATAAAGTAATAACTCAAGGAAGAAATAAAAATTTTGATAAAGTTGATCCAAAAGAGCCTAACAATAAGAGGACTTAATCTGAAGGCTTACAAAATCAGGAGTCAAATACAAACTCTGCAGAGCAGGTTCATGTAGCAAGTAATGAGCCTGCACCCCTGCGTAACAATGTGAGAGAATATAGTCAAGAAGCTGAAAGAATTAGATGAGATTCTTGACACCAGGGATTAAGGGTTGTGGCATAAAAATAAGGAAAGGATCTGAATCAGTGAACACGTGATGTATCTTGAGCCCATGACTTTCTGTTCCTAAGACTTTATTTGGCTTTTAGTACTTTCTGTCTTGGAGGCACAACACAGCTCTGGTTTGTGACCAGGCTTAGCCTGCTGTGTCTTTTGCTGTCAGTCAGTCCATTTTCCTGATTGTCTGGGGCTGAGTTCACAACTCTGCATCATGAGATTTCTTATTCTTTCAAAGTTACCTTTTGGGGAACTGTCTCTCAGTCTGAGCACACTGGATGACATTTTCATTGCGTCCAGATCCTGCAGGAGCGAGGCATCGGAGTTTCATTTGCAAAGGAAGGTGCTGACAGCCAGAGAAATCTAGTTTAAATTTTTCCACACTGAAAATGGTTATTGTTCTACATATTGATTGAGCAGCCCAGGCCCCACTGACTGTCCATTTCCCTCCTTGCGTTTTTCATTGCACTCTTTACGTTTACCCTGGGAGAGCTAAAGCGGCTCTGTGGCAAGGCTGAGCTTGCGTCGTTTTCTCTGTGTGCGCCTGGAAAAGTTCACCAAAAATACTTGACCTTGAGATAGAAAGATGTAAAGGGAGTGGATGAACATGATTTCCTTTGATTTAGATTACAGTAAAAATTTCAAAGCTTCCTGACCCTTCTGATTCCTTCTAGTGGCGCTCCCAGCTGGGACACGCTGGTCTGCAGGAGCCACCTGAGACGCGCTCGCTGCTCGATCCAAACGTTTTGCAGGCGCGTTCAGAGCAGCCCGAACCGGGCACGGCTCTCCCTGTGCCGAGTGAGGGTGAGAGTTAATTAAAGCCAGTCTTTCAATGGGTGTTCCTTCAGTGCGTTTCTGCTATCTGTGGAGATGGTGATGGATGAGAAAATAAATCGGCTGGTTCTACTGCGAGTCATTAACATGCCAGTCCTGGCTGCATCCCCACTGATCCCGCTCAGCAAAGACCACTCTCGAGTGATGTCACTGCATATTTCTCTGCACAGTCAAGAGTGGTAAGGACTATGATCATTGCAATTACTGCTCTGGTTAGCCCACTCTGCTGCTTGAGGTAGTAAAATATAGATGCTTCTTCCACCTCGTGGCAAATCCTCATTGCCAGGCTGTCAGGAGCAAGGAAGCAATATTTATAGTTGTCTTTAGGAGCTCCATCCCATCGTACAGCTAATTATGACAAACTGTTTTATTTGTAAGAGCTTAAAACCGCTTTGTACCGTGGCAATGCACGGCTATAAAGGAGCTGCTTAACGAGGATGGTCAGACCAGCAAATGTCTCCTGTAATTTGACAGGAAAAACAGCAGGATGTGCCTGCCCTGAAAAATAGAGGTGTGATTGTAGCATGCTCTGATAACACAGCTGTGTAATGACAAGTGAAAATGAAGGCAGAGTTTTCAGTGTTTCAGCACAGGCTCAGGTTTTCTCAGCACTGTAGGCAAAATTGGATTATGAGTCCCCAGAGGAGGCAGGGCCCCAGCAATCCTATCCCATGGGAGAATGAAACATGGGTTCTCACCTGATGGGAGTAACAGGGAGAGGAGAGGCCCATGGAAAGTGGTTTTGTTTGCTTGTATGGAAATGGAAAGGTATCTGGTGAGCTGGTTCCCAGTAAAAGTGGTTGCCCCACAGTCCCTACAGAGTGTGCCCAAAGCCATTTGGGATTGCCTTATTCTGGAGGGCTCTAACGGGTAAAATAGGCAGCAGCATCCCAGGAGTTTTGTTCCCTCCCAACATCCAGCTCTTGCCCTAAGCCTGGGAATGGCCCTGCCTTAGGGGCCTAACACCACCCAGGTGCTGGGCCGGGTGTACACAGTCCAAGCTGAACTCCCATCTCCTTTTCACCACAAATCCCCTCATTGCTCAGGCTCCGCACAAGCCCTGACCTGGTGCAGAGCCCGTGGGCCTCACTGCAGGACCAGACACGAACGTGGGCTCACGGCAGGATGATGCAGGACTTTTACAGCACCCTCTGAAATCAGTGTGAGACATTGTGTTGATATCAGCAGATCCCAAAATGTTCTGAGATTCAGCACAAGGAAACAACTGGATAATTTATGGGTGCTGTAAGGAGGGTCTAGCTGAGGAAGCTGGCTGGGGCCTTTCACTGGAGGAAATTCATTACCATTTATACACTAATAGCTGAAAAGCCCCCGCACTGCCTCTGCTGGCCCACATCAGAGCCTTTCATCATGACACTGCAGAAAGGAGGACTTGACAGGCCACCTAAATTAAGGCTGCGTGAGCAAAAAATATTCTTTATCTTGGGGAAAGAAAGAAATTATATTAATATATAATGCCCCACATTTAACATTCCCTCAGTACCCTCCCACTTCTGAGTTGCTGTACTTAGAGATGTGATCATATATTAAACACTGTGAATTCAGGATCTTCTTCTTCCTGGCAGTTTGTCTAGAGCTATTCTATGGAATGTGTTCAGCTTTTATATTCATCTCAAAACCGAAATCTATTGAAATGATGTACTGGTTAGCATGTCTGGGAACATCTGACAGTATCGTACTTCTGCTCTTCTCTTTTGTGTTTCACACACCTGTCAGAGCAGCACATGCATTTTCCTTTGCAGTCAATAGCGAACTAATTAGAGCATAATTAGAGCAACTATTGCTTTTCATGCATAAAATCATAACATCTCGGCCGTGAGTCACAGGCTGTCTGTAGTGTAAGATGTGCAGGTAGGTTGGCCTGTGGTTACTGGTACTTCTCCTGAAGCTTTAATTAGAGCTTTTTGCTGGCTCAGGGTTTCCCAATTGGGAGAGCAGAGCTGGGGACAGAGGAAATTTGTTTTCCTGGTCAGCTGCTACATCAGGATGGAGCCACAAACAGGGCTGTGAACTCAAGGAATTCAGCCTACAGCCCGATTTCCTGGCCCTTCAGTTACAGGCGACACAAAATTAAGAAAGTTTATAATGCTGCAAAAGTCCATTTTTTTAACTCCAATAGTTGCATTTTTCAAATGCTGTTTATTCACAGTACTGATGCAAGTTTCTATGAATCCAAAAACATTTATAAAATACAGGAGCTGTAGCTGAAGAATTTGTTTTTAATGGCGAGGTGGACAGACAGTGAAAAGTTGGGACTCTTTCCTAAAACTGTCAAAGTTTATGAGGCTGGCTGTCTGAGCTAGATGGGATTTGAGGACATGTTATCAAGCCCTCCATGCAGGATAGAATCTTAAAAAGTCCACAGCAAGAACACATTTAGAGGACATGTCACTTCAGGTTACAGTGCCAGTCTGGCTCATGATACAGAGGGAGTCAGTGCAAACTCAGGTTAGATCAGTGTAGGACAATTTTGCACAAGGCAACCACTTGCAGGGCTGCAGTGATACTGAAAAAACCACCATGCTGAGATAGTTCAATTAAAAATTGTCTTATATTTAGTGAAGAGGAAAAAAAAATTATAAGTCCAAAACAAAAAAAGAAGAATAAAGAGAAATTAATTTTTTTAGCTGCATGGCGCTTGAATGTGCTTTGAAGGGCTCTGTGTGCAGAGCAAGAAATTAATATTACCTGGCAATGAATATTTACAGTATTGGGAATTCCATGCAGGGCCAGATTTGGTTTCCTGCAGAGTCTGGAGCATAGCTTGCTGTAACAAAATAAACAGTCGAGTTGTTCTGGAGAGGTATTTTCTTTCAGTTCCAGTAAAAATGGTGTCAGTGAGAGCATAAAGGGGTAGTTGGGGATGAGTGGGAAAAGCCCCAGTTCAGCAGCCCAGCCCTGTGAGCAGCCTGCTCTTACAGGGGCTCCGGGGTGAGCAGGTCTCAGTCTTTGCTCAGCAGAGATAGATGGAAGAATTTACTTAACCAGCTGAATGTCTGGGGTTTAGTCACTTGGAATCATCCTTTCATGCAGAAAAGGTGATTTTTAAACACTTGGCTAACGGCGCCTGGGGTAAAATCTCCATTCATTCAGTACTTGTTCTATGTTAAATATTAACCTTTGGAAAATGGGTTTAACTTTACAAAAGGTTAAAATAGTTCTCTTTTATTAAGCAGTGTACTAATGCATTTTTCCAGCAGATATATGCAGGACTAAAACTAAGGAGATGAGTTTCTGAGCAAAAATTAATATGCACTGAATTGTAAGAAATAATGCTTTATTTCAGTAGTTGATTAAGGATCTGAGCAAATTATATGTCTTAACCAGACATAGGCATTTCTCTGTTTTTATATATCCCTTGATATGGGGACAATGAAAATGCCCTTATGAATCTGTCTTTAAATAAAAACACAAATTAAATGCACCAATTAATAGCCAATGTGCAGCTGTTACCTTGTAAAAGTATTATTTCTCATTCCTATGTCTTCTTTCTGGGCGTGCTTAAATAACCTGATATCATTTCTATAGTTGGATTTTATTATAGCTGATTTATGGAGGCTTGCACACAACCTGACATGCACGGGAAAATGACAGGCGAGGGAAAAGCTAGAAATAATTTTTTTTTAGTGCTGCTAAGCACTAAATGATATTACTTTCTTTGAATGAAAAATTCTTTCCTCCTCTGCTCGTTACCTTCAAAATACCCTCTCAGACCAAATATGTGTTTCCTAATTACAAGCAGAATCAGTTTGGTTGTTCATTAACTACTCTGAATCAGCATGTTGGACCTCTCCACTGGAAAAAAAAAAAATTGTTTCTGTTTCTGAACATCTCAAAATTCTTGTCTTTGAAGCTGAGAGATGCATCTGTAAGGATTTAAATTAGTTTTTAGATTTATTTCCAAGACACCACTATCAGGAATGCAATTGCACTTTCATGTGAGTATGCGGATCCTTAGAGATACCTATGTGAGATAATTACAAAATCATTTAATTAACATTATTATAATATAACCACAATTAAGAGCAAAGGTTTTAACAGACAATAAAATTTTCAGCTTGAAGCTTCCATTTTGTGAAATTATGGGCATGAGCAGCTCTGAAAACCTCTTGCTTAAAACATAAGATTTCTTGTTTAATTGTATTTATATTTTACACATTTATCAGATCCTGTCTCGACCAGAATATTGCCCACTTTCTGGTAAATCTGGTTCTTAGCGTGTTTTAGGATTTCTGCTCTTATCCTATATATGAACAGTTGTGCAGGTCATGGAATCTTTAGATTCTTTTTATGAGTTACAGAAAGTTCTCTTATAGCCCCATAAAGCAATGTAGGATATGCTTCCCCCTCAACTTGGTCTGAGGAGTCTTCACAAAAATTAGCATTATTGTAATCCTGTCAGACTACGGAGAATAAGAAATAATGCAAAGAGCTCAGCTGGCTGCATCGTATGGGATTCTCAGTCTCCTGCCTTTGATTCACTCTCTCATATTTGTTGAAGATGCTTTTAAACCAGCACGAGTTCCATCCTGCTCAGCTTCCCCAGGGGAAGGAGCTGGAGCAAAGGGCAAGTCTTTGGAGATGTGTGTGGTGCTGAAGCCTTCTCTGGAAATCCCTAATTCTCTTTGCTCTTAGCAGTACAGAAATCCAGTTGGAGATTATGATACTGGAATGTAGATGTCCTTTTTCTTTCCATCTTCTTCCAGAGGGATGGATCACATGGTGGGAACCTCTAGGAAAGAGAACTAAGAATGACTTTGGAATTAGTGTTGCCAAGATGGGGTTTGGTAACATATCGCAGTCACCTGCAAACTGTGTGGGTTTCCGTCAGAACCTGTTCTCTCACAGCTTTTTGTGTGTGCCATTGGTCAGAGTCTTCTGAAAGGAAAGCTCAGAAGTTTAAATGGTAGGAACCTAAAGCTGGCAGAGGCCAAAGTTAAATCCTCCCTCACCCAGTGCACCCTGGTGCTGCAGTGAGGGACCTGACTGACTGACACACACACCCGTGGCCATCAGGGGCTACAGCCACAGTGCCAGAGAGAGCCCATTTCTGGAACAGCAGTGCTCTAATTGCATACATGAACAGGAAATTAATTTGACAAACTAAATGGTCCATGGGATGCACTTTGACTGAAGTCCTGAGCCAGGCTGCCGTTGCAGAGATGGGAACTGAAAGCATTCTCTGTTTTCTAGAAGCTATAGATGGATATATTCACCTTTATGAATAGATAAGTTTTCCTTGGAAACACGTGCTTTTCTACCTGTGAGATCTATGTGTAGCCAAGGCATTTTTATACGTGTATAATTGTTCTCACGATTAGAAGACCCTCCCTTTTCTTTAAAATCAATTCATCTTCACATCTTTCTCTCTTAAAATAAGACATCACTATTCATGTTCAGTCTAATTCTAGGACTGTTTACTCAGACTGAATGCGTGTGTCTATGTACATACAAGCATATACAAATATACATAAAATTCAGTTTTGGACATTAGAAGAATAAACACAAAATTGAACCACACATTAATCTATTCTTTTTGTATTCTGTGACAATTTCCACCTTCATAATCCTCAGTGTAAAGTGTAAGTAAGAGTTTTTCTATCTCTTGTAGTAACCCATAAGCACAAAAGGATTCAGAAAGTAATAACAAAGATAAATAACTCTGCAATAAAATTTCAGCTCCAGTAATTTCCCATTTATATTTTCTCACTGAATCATGTAGTCCCAAGCAATGCACTTTTTTACGTCTGGGCTGCATCATACAAAGTAATTTTATATCTGATACTTCCCAGTGTGTCCAAAATATAACATCACATACACAATGCATGACAGAGTGGTCGATGAATTATACAGAGCCTTCAAATAACATCACTGGGAATGTGATTTCATAGGCTTTCTAAGGCAATCAATCTTTCCTTATTATGAGGAATGAATTGTCAGTCAGGGGGTTTTTTATTCTACCAGGAATGTTTCGGAAGCTTTTATTTAATGCTCCTTATTGGTGAAAACTGAAGATATTTTTCCTGTGTGAAATTACTGATGTGTTCTGTGTGTCTTAAAATTTAGATCTCAGTTAGCGCCGCATTTTTCTGGAGCGCGCTACCTGAGGCTCTGGGAAATGTTATCAAGTGAAAGAAAGTGGAAACTTCAGGGAGGAGGAGGTGGAACTAGTAGGAGCAACAAAAGAATTGCTTTTGTGTATGAAGAGCTTGTCTTTGTCTTATCTAAGAGTAAGCTCTCTCATCTTCCCTCTGTCTCACACGTACTCCCACACACTTATTTAAAATATGATTTGCAATGACAGCTTCGCCACGTCTTCCGAGAGCAAACAGATGAACTTCCCTCTTCTTTCCAAGAGAGTGACTGGGATGTTTCTCCATATTTTATTTTTTTTAAACAGCTGCACCAAAGAGAAAAAGCACCGTGGCAGAGGGATTTAGCCTTAGTTGGGTTTTTCTCTGATGTTGCTGCAGCGCGTCCAAGTCGGCTGAGTAACTGGTGTGAGGTACCTGTGGATTCCTGGCAGCCGTGAAGCCTTTTGGGGTTACAACTGCCTCATTTTCCTTCCTAGAAGTTTCGTGTAGGTGTTTTGAGCAGTTAGGGCTGGGTTCCTCTACTGAGTCACTTCCGACAGACAGCTGAACAGATGGCTCTGTGCTCTCCATTATTGATGTTAGCTCAGATCCAGTCACGTGGCACCGCGGAGCCAAACGCAGTAAGACAAACATGTCAGTCTTCAAATTTGGCTCTTACTTCTGGGCACTGATCATTTAAGTCACTCCTCATTCTCCAGCAGTTTTTCACCTGGAAAGACGTGAGGGCTTTACTGCCCACTGCAAACCTGACAGGTTCACAGGGAGCTGGGAGTATTCACTCACCACCAGCTGATTTCAAAACATGAAGTAAAACTGACAGAGATGAACCAGCCAGTTCTCTCCCTGCCATCCCCTGGAAGCTGATGTTCTAATCTTCTCTTAGATTCTTTACCTGAATTTGAAATTGGTTAGTTTAAAGGGGGGAAGGAAAAAAAAGGGATAGCACAAACAGCCAGAAAACTCTTTAATAAGAATTATTTTTTCCCAGTGGGGTAAATATAATCTTTAGTTGGTTACAGCAAGCTTACAGATTACTGAGACAGAAGAATCCCGAGTGTGAAATTCTGCTGAGTATTTACCTAGATGCTGTCATCTTCCTCTTTCTCTAGAGACAAATGCAAATATGTGCCACAGATTTTAAATGTGCCATTAATTACTGCACACTGCCTCCCTTGCACATAGCCACTGAATTCCCTAAGTTGCTTTCAGTGTAAAGGATACAGAGAAATTGTGCCAGCGTTTTCCAGTTTGCAACTTACTGTCACTTCTGGAATCAGCTTGTGACAGCAGATGTTAATTCTCTGCTCAGTAGAAGCCTCAGCACTGGTAAGCAGCAAAGTTAGCAAGAACAGCTGTCAGAGTTCAGTGCAATCTTAACGTTTCCCAGACTTTCATAATTCTGCTCTATTGTACAGAGGGAAATTTAACCTTGGAGGTGGAAAACCTGTGGCATCAGCACCAGAGAAACAAAGATAATGTTCATACTGGTGGATGCATGGTATGCACATGGAATCCAAGAGGAATGAATTTTTTAAAATAAATTTTTAAAAAAAGGAAAAAGTCATTCACATTTGTTACATAAAAAAACAGGGCATGCTTTAGATTAGGGGAATACTATATTATTTCTATGTAGCATCTTTCAGAAATGCTTTCCCAGCTGTTTTTTATCCTATTTTAAAGACTTCTCCCTCACCTGCTTCCAAATGTTTGTCTCGAGCTCACAGCATAACACAGTTCAATCACCAAGTATCTCCTATTTCCTGCCAGAGGAATGAGCCTTTCCACATGAGGGCTTTGCTTTCAGCTTGCATCTTCTTTGTTGTCATTTTCCCAAAGTGGAATTACCCCAGTGGTTTCAGTTCTTGCACCATATAAGTTGCTTCACTGAACTGGCTGCTGCTGACAATATAACATGGAATTTAAGACAGGTTCGGAGCTTTCCCAGCCTCCAAGAAATGATGTGTTTCACACTAATGGGCCACATCCATGAATCTGTTCAGAGCTGCAGTTCATAAATGAATTCTGCTGTCCCCACTTGCCCCATGTTGGTTCAGTTGCAGAAGGGTTCTGCTAAGTTCAAAGCAGATTCTTTGCTGAGAGAAAAACCAATCAGAATCTCTCCCCCTGAAGTGTCCTCAGGCCACCCACCAGAGAGTGGGGATGCTGAGTCCAAACCAGCACTTGCCCCTTCAGGCAGCTTTGGTCTGTGTGTGATGGGCAGGATCCTAAAGTGAGACCTAATCCAGTCCAAGGGAAAACCCCAAATTACACAAAACTTCAACAAATCAGCCTTAACACTGCCGGCTTCACTCTGCTGATCATTTTCTTTTGCAAGCAAAAGTTTTTTGTTGTCTAGACCCTTGTAAGCAAATAGTCTTTGGTGGGGGTAGAGGGGAGGGGAATTGCTGCAGGAATCTTGGATAAACAGCCTGGTCTGCACAGCCTTGCAGCTGGAAAAATGTCACCCCCTCTGAAAGCTCAGGGGATCCCTCTGATTCCAGGGCAGCAAAAGGAAGTGAGAGGAGTTTTCTCCTTTACAGCTGAGATGCAAATGTTCCTCTCTACAGTGCCTTTTGACATATATGTTGTCATATAAAAAGCTATGTAATGGTATAAAATTGGCCTGTATTTTTTCTTTCTTCGTATATTTCCTTTAATCTGATTTATGCAGTTTACTGGCAAGTGTGCATTTTCTCTGGAAAAATGGCACAGAGTAGCTCAGCAGGTTTATGTTTAAGACTCCTTTTTAAATAGCCAATATTTGTGAGTGATGTTCTGTCCCTGAAATAATGTTATTTTCTAATACTTAAGAATTGTACATTCCGCCTTTAAAGTGCACTGTGTGCAAGAGATTTCTGTTTGTGAAGCAAACCTAAAAGAGACCAGATTATTGTGTGTAGAATTAATTTCACTGACTGGAAATTGGGACGTCCATTTTCCGAAAAAGCAGAAATAGTTGTTCATTCCTACACAGTTACACTATACACACAAATAGCCAGGAAAACACACTGTCTGTCATTTGAATTATTTTTCTGCCTCCTCTTGTTAAATAATCTTGCAGATGTGCATACATTGAATTAATACTTGGCTGTTAGAACACAATGAGAAAATATTTAGTATATGATCTAGTTAGAATTACATATACTCAAAGCTTTTAATCTTGTGCTATGAATTTATCTGGGGTTTGTAGACCATACTTGTAAATGCTTAATCTTCTACATATATTTCTAGGTGTTTTTAAGGGCGGTTCTGACTTTTGAATTTCCTTGATCTTTCTTCAAACATTTTGTATTGATCTAACATACACTTAAATAATGTACAGTAATCACAGGAACAAATGCAGAGTCATGATGTAAGAATAGTTGCATAAATATCCAATATATCCCAATAGACTATTTCATACTCTTATTATTGGAACAATATTGCCTTCATAGAAATGACCATTCATAACATTCATTTTATAATATATTTTAAGAAATTTTAATATGCACTGGTTTTCTTAAAACAAAATTTAAAAATTTCTATTTTGAACATCTGATATGGGAATTGACTTACAAGCTGGATGGAAATAATTTAAATTCATTCATTAAAGTAAATATTTAAGTTTTATTTAGGGAAAAGGGGAGAAAAGGCGATTGTACATGTACTATTAACTATACATATGACGGTGGTTAATCTTTCCAAAATAGAGACTATCCAGGGGTCAGAGATCATTTAGCACTTTAATAAATATTTTTCAATTTGCATTCCTGGGAAGTGATTGTAAATAAAACACCAGATATCATCTTTGCCCAAAGAAGAGGGGGTTTGTCTGCCAAAACAGCGTCCAGAACACACAAATTAACACCTGGCCCTCTCAGATTTGCTCTCACACCTCAGTGCTGTTGGGATTCTCTGACCATCCTGTGTGACCAGGCAGCTGAGAATCTCCTGAATGCCTGGGGCTGTTTTAAAACAGTTGTGCCCAAGCACGGCCTCCATCAGCGACCCGACTTCTTCGCAAAAATCGGTCTTTCATTCTTTGCAGCCGTAAAAGACCCCGGCTTACTGAGCCAGCTGACACTCCATCAGCTGCAATCCATTCTGCTGGAGCTGTTTGCCTGTCAGATTTATTTGTAGCAGTATCTCATGGCAGACACCTCGTACAACTGCAGTTTCTTACAGGGACGTTTCAGGAGAGGATGATGAATCTTCACGGCGATTTATATGGATCCAGATGCTGGGGATTTTCACAGCATGAGGGACAAAGCAGTTCTTCATGGCAACACCTTTTAAGAGCACAGCTTGTGTATTTTTTCACTGGAGGATTTGGGGGTTTTCTATTTGTCTATTTGTATTGTAGTTTCTTGTCATAAAGTTAGGGAATGCGGAATTTGTTTTCAGTTAGACTGGAATTATTTCTCGATTTGAAACATAATTTATTACCACAGATTTCATACAGTAAAATTGATTAAAATGTCAATTTCAGCAAAGCATACTTATCACTGGATTTTTAAAGTGATGAGCATCGCTGAAAATCTGGGGCAGAGTATTTCCTACTGAAACACTTGCCAAGTGCTTTGGAAAAATTGCCCATTTATAGACTATTTCCAGTGTAACATCCAGAATTTCATCCTTCACCTTAGTTAATTGGGGATACTTTATTCACCTTTCTCCACGTGAAAAATTTTGTCTTTATCACCACTTTTTAGACAAGAAGAAATTGGAGTTAGGCGAATTACACTGGATTTTTATTCCCATTCTACAGTCATTTACCTCAGGAATTCCAGGCTTTGCCTTTCCCAGTCTGCCCTGGATGTGCGTTCCCTGAGCACCGGGCATGGCTGCAGGGGCGCTGCACCTCTGAAAGTTTGTCTGTACACTGTTGGGATTACTGAACTGATTCACGTCACTTGTGGTCCCTGGGTTCCTGGCTCCACAACTGGAACTCCGAAGTGCAGGATTTGTCAATACTGTGCAAAGCCTTTCTGTCTCACAGTTCTCCAAATTAACTCAAGCACCAGGAGCCTGGTACTTGACGGAGGCTTTGATAAGACAAATTATCCTGCTCCTGACACCATCTGGCTGAACTGCACTGCTTTTGTAGCTACACCATAATATTCTGCAGGGCAGAGGTTTGTTCACAGTCCTAATAAAATCAGGTGAGGCTTCACGGGGTCTTGCACAAGATGGTGGTTTTGCCAGCACAAAGCGTGTTATAACAACCCATCATTAGTTCAGCAATGAATCTATCTCAGTTCAAACACCCAGCACCTGTCCTGATCTCTGCCCCCACTCCAGGATTGCTGGGACTGAGTGGCACAAGCAGTGCCCAGATCTCCAAGGGTCACTCAGCCCCGACGAGTGCTGCCCAGCCAATTTATCAACACTTCTTTATCACATTATGACAATGCAGACATTTTTGTCCTATTTTTTGCTCTAACAAAAACCATTTTAACCTGAGTCCTGAATACAAAAAAAGTGTTGAAAATGTTTCACAACCATTACATGCAATGCCTTCTAAGTAATAGTCCCTAGCCTGACACTTGTAACGTGATTTTAACTCTGCCCAGCAATTTTACTAACAGGTATGGTACAAGAAGGAAACCAGACTAGTTTAAACTATTTCTAAGTAAAAGAGGAGTGGGAAATAGATAAATAGTATTATAATAAAATTGCTGTTTCCTGCCTTACAAGGAGAGCCAATACAGATCATTAACATGAACTGGCAGGACCTCTGCGTTGTGTTTTATATAATTTGAAATTTTTTTTCCTGGATGCAGATGAGGCAAGGAGATACTGAGTAATCTATTATGGCATCAGGATTTTCTTACTGGATTTGTACCAGTTCTGACCCCAACTTGAAAGCATCCCCTATTATTTTTTGATTTTGCACTGCTTCTCATCAAAACACCCCTGTTATCCTCCATGGACTTGATATGTACTGTGGTAAACTCCATGGAAACCCTGTGGATAACACCTCAAGTCCTGGGGCTCATAACTAATAACTTGTGCTACCACACTAGAATTGTTTATCCTGTATCCAAAGCAGGCATTCAGGGACTTTCCTTAGGGGTTCTCAGAGAATTATTTCCCAAAATTTTACCTCCCAGGCTACCCTGGGATAGCTCTAGTTTTACCACTTCCCAGAACTTCTTTCAATATAAGAAAAGAGAAAAAATTCCATGGTCACTACAGGCCATTGGATTTCACTCTAACGTCATTCTTTTAAAGACTGTTAGAAATTTTGCTCTTCAAGGAGCAGCATGTGGGTGGTATAAAAAAATGCAGTTTGAGCACTTGAGTGGATTGCTGAAGTGCCCAAAGGTCTGTGCATCCAGTGTTGAGAACCCAGGAGCAATTCTGACCTTTCAGCCTGGAATTGGGTATTTCTCCAGTAATAGATTTTCCCCCTACTGTTCTGCTTGGGTTTTTATAATAAAGGGAATTCTTTGGCCACGCTGGCAAACATTAGTTGCTATAGAAATGTGTAACTGTTTACAGGTGCAATATTGAATTGTGCTCCCTTCCTGGGACTAACGGGTGACTTGTGTTTATTTGTTCTGGACAAAGCAGCCTTCAGCAGTGAGGGGAACAGGGGCACACGGGTCAGAGGGGCAGAATGCCTCGAAGCCATTCGTCTGCCTTTGTCTTTAAAGAGAACGTCTTTAAATTTAAATGTCAGCTGCATCGGCTTAGACAATTCGTGATGAAACTTTGGCTGTAAGCTCTGCTAAAATGCAAGCACTGCACTCATTGATCTGCAGATAGGAAGGGAAGAGCACAAACCTTTCTAACAGAGATGTTGCTCACTGTGTTCCCTGTTCCATCTGTAAGGAGGGCAGGAAGGCGCCGTATTTCACGGCACATGGAATTGCTGTTCCTCCAGACACGTTCTTCCGTGTGCTCCTGAGAGGACACACTGCTCAGACAGATCTCGTGAGCAAAATATTCCAATTTTTGTTATAATGGTACTTAAAACATATTCAAAAACATGTTAGAGTTATGCTTTAAGGCCCAGTAATCTGTTTCAGAGGTCCTCATTTGATACCAAAGCAGTTTTCCAACGTGAACGCAGGATAAAGGGCGCAGAAGGATCACCTGTTATTTGTCTGCCAGAAAACACAGATTGTTTTCCTACACCTGCCGTGATGCATTTCAGCTTTAATGACAGTAGCTCACTCTCAAATAAAAAATTACATTTCTAGACACTCATTCTTCTAAGTTCTTAGGCAAAAAAAATTATTAATTGGCAAAACCATAAATTTTATAACACTCTATTTAATGTCTTAGGTATATGTTGAAATTATTCAAACCAATCATGTATAATTCTAGCATAGCGATTTTATAACCAAATTTTTAATTTTATAAAACTTTGAACTAATCTTTTTACTCCACGGGAGCTACTTCTTTAAAATAGTATGAAATGAGGATCTGGTCCTGCAGAGCAGTTAATCAGGTATTTAATTTCTGTACACTGAGTTGTAACAAACCTGCTCTCAGACTGTAAATGCCCCATTAAATTGTATTTAGGAAAAAAGTAAGAATATGTGAGCAGAAACAAGTGTGTCCTCCAAGGATTTCAGTACTCAAACAGATTGATATGCTTGACTTGGCTGTACAAGGTCACGTCATCACTGAATTCCTTTTAAATACAGGCCTCCAATGGTACCTTTTATTTAAAGAAAGATGTTGCAATATCTGTACCTGCTCAGACAGCTTGGCTGAGGTGAGGCAGTTGTGCTGATCAATTCACACTCACAATTCATCTTTTCTTCTTGGCAAACAAACTCAGCTTTATCAAGCTAACTTCCAGACAAGGGACAAGGTCAGATGTTGCCGTCCTGACAAGCAAAGGCAAGAGTTCCCAGGAACTGCTCTCTCTGTTTGCTGTGCCGCTTTTATCCACGCAAGCCACGAGGCAGAGGCCTGGGTTTGAACCTTCCTCTTGCTGAGGAGGCAGTTTGGGTTTGGGGACTTTCCCCACCATCGTTGTTACCTAACTCTGGCACCTCTCCTTGCCTCAGTCAGCAGAGCCCGTGAAGGAAGCCTGGGAGCGAGCAGGGCACTCCCTGGGAATGCCTTGGGGCCACCTCACTCAGAGCAAGGACTTGGCTTTGTGACCACCTGAGGAGATGCCTCTTTCCCAAAGGGGAGTTTTCCCACCCTCGGGAAAACTCACAGAACACGAACCCACACTGTTAAGTGCAGGATTTAGGGGTTTTAAGAGCTGAAGTTTTATTCTGCATTGCTTTACGTCTTCTTCTGTCAGGCACTAAATGACACCACCAAGGTGGGAAGCTTCAGTTCCTGGTGTTCCTGGGTGTCTCATCTTTCGTGTGCTCAGTTGGTATTGCTCCCAGAATGTAACACTTACATGTCCACTCCCACACATGCACAAAAATAAAATGGAATGTCTAAAGCGGTAGAACAAATGTAACTGGAGTCTTGGTATTTAAAGTCAACTTTCTAAGTTTTCTTCCATATAAAAATTAAGATAGTTATTTGAAGAAATTCAGCTTTCAAAGAGCAAAATGCCATAGTTTGTTAAGCAGACAAATAGAATCCTTTGCTTTTTTCCTCAGTTTAAGTAGACCAGCAGAGTTATCTGAGTTTGACAGGAAAAAAAGGTGAGGGGATTTTGATCTTTGGGAGCAACTTAACATTGAAAATGCTGCAACATGACAGCTGATGCATAGATTGATTTCCTTTTTCCCCAGTTAGGAGCTTTCCCCTGCAAATCCACCAGTAATGACAGAAATGCAACAGTGCCATCTCTAGGACAGACTCACTCCCCTTCCTTGTGGGATCCTTCCCATCCCAGTTCTGGTTGCATTGGTTTTTCCACACCATCATTTTCTTTGTTCAGTAGGAAAAGTAAAATATTTGCATTACAACACCAAAGTATTTGATCAGTTCTGCTAGAATTTTTTCTGTTCATTTTCTTCTAGTGTGTTTTTAATTTTATTTAGTATTGGTAAACTGTTATTTAAAAAATCTTCTTTTAAAAAAAAAAACCAAACTTCAGAGTTATGTAATGATAATTTTTATTAAACATATATTTGCAAATAACTATAATCTGGGACTTAATATACAAAACATAAATTATTAAAGAAAAAGTAATCCATAAACTTTACATTAATTCGGTGAATGGAAATATCAGCACTAACTTGGTCAGGTTTGAGTTTCCAGTTTTCTACAGTTTGCACTTTATTTCAGAACTTCTGGCACAGATTCAGGGAAGTTTTGACACTCATTATCTATGTATGTCCTCAGGTACACTCTCGAAATGCTCGGCCATGTGTTTTATTAGGAATGGTGTGGATTTCTGCTCTAGGCACCGCTAATTTTAAAAGGTTCATTTGCTTGAAAAGGCAAATGCATACAAAAAAAGAGAATTTTTACCTAGGACATGTTTTCTACAGAGTAGATGATGATCCAAACAACCTCTCATTTAATATTTTTGTGAAGAAACGAACTTTGAGGGAATTCTCTTGGAGGAAGATCATTTCTTACTTGACTCTGAGGCTGAAGAAGTTGCTCCAGGCAGTTTTGCAGACAAACAGTGCCCAGTGAAATCCTGGAATTCCTCTTTCATTCCCTGCTCTAATCCACAACCAAGAACAATATGCATTCCTTACTGTGCCACATCTTGTGGTTTTTATTTCCAGAAAGGTCATGAGAGAAAGATTAATGAAAGGAGTGTTGTCTCAAGACCCTACAGAGAGAGTACAGAGTGAGGCAATGGAGGGAGAATAAAAGGGTGAGACCAAAGAATTCTTTTATAGGTTCTTTTAAGCTGCAAAATCCCTTAGGAAACAATGAACTGTAAATGTTGTATGAGGCATCTTATATAGTCTAAACATATACAAAAAGTGCTTCTGAATCACTACCATTTTCCTTTCAAATCATGCCAAAGCAACATTTGCTGCCTCTGCTCCGTACAGAAAATTCTGTTAATTTGTTTGAAGAATAAATATTTTTTAAAAATTGAATAAGTTTGTTATATAATACTTGGAAAATTTGAGAGCCAAAAGCCTTCCTGTTTAAAAGAAAATACTACCATAGTTTATCTGCCTTCATTTTAAACACTTTCTGTTTTTAAAAATAAAAGATCTTGGTCATTTCAGCTCGTCAGTCCATCCATTACATAATCATTCCCCAGTTAAACAAGGACTATGGAATATTCTTGTAGGCTTTCTTTCCTTGGAAATCAGAAGAGAAGGAATTGTTTATGCTTCACCTAACTTTTCCCTGCCCTTTTGCTTTAAAAAACTACAGCATATTGTTTTATCTTCAGAAGTTTCTATTCCTCCTCCCTCCTTTTATCAACACTCTTCAGTGAAACAACTTTTGTTTTCTCCCATCAGTTGAGCCAAAGACTACTTCAGTCCTCATTTACTCTTTCATGTTGAGCCTCGGGGTCACATTCCCTTCTCTTTTATTTTATTTTCTTTTTCTTTCCCATACAATCCCAAGGGGACACATTTTGTTCCTGGTCACCACCAGTACCAGGCTGTTGGATCAGAGAGCTGATGCTCCTGATTAACTCATCTCTTGTTTAAAAACACCATAAATGAAAGAAAAGGCAGGAAAAGTACAGTCTTTAATCTTGGGTTTTCTACCTGACCTTAAGGAGGTAGGGAAAGATAATTCAGCATTATTTTGTTGTAGGGAGTCCTGGTTTCTGGTATGGTGACTCATGACCACAGCTCTGTGTGACCGAGTTTAACTACCCAGACAAATCCTGACTTGTGCCTTTAGCCAGACCTTGATACAGGTCCAGTTGTTTATTGTGGATATGGAGAACTTGGAGCACTTCAGGCATTAGAAAAGGAAAATGCTGATTTCCTCTGCCTGAAGGATTACATTAATATCTTCCGCCAGTAACTGATTAAAGTGTTGGGAATACAGATGTGCCGTAATGAGCTCAATAAAACAGAATTATTCTATGCTGCGTTAATATATTAGAATCACTCCTAACTACCATTTTAATGTTACTCGGGCTATGTGCTGACAAGACTTGTCCACAAAATGGATGAGTTAATTGTTCTTCTAATTGTTTTATTTCTGAACTGGAGTTCCTTCCAGACTTCACCACTCTTTCATGACTTGGTGTTTTCAGCCTCGTGCTGCTGACTGATGTGTGTCTTTGGAAGCCTCGTGGTTGACCTCTGTCTCTAATCTCATATCTTTCCAAGCTGACAGCTCTGTTTCTACTGTGACACTCTGTCCATTCATTTAAAATGTTTCTGCACAACATTTGTCCCCGTTTTTTCCTTCATCTTTTACTCCAAACCAAGTGCTCGTTTGTCACTTGGTTACGTGCCGTGTTTTCATATGCATCACAATGATTAGTGGTGCATGCAGAGGCAGGAGCAGTCAAGTTGTACCTGAAGGAAACATTCGTCCATGTTACTGATGGTAAAATGTTGTTTGGACAGCTCTCCAAACATATTTGTGCTTCATTGCCTTGAGAATTCTGTTTTTGCTGTCAGCTGGCATCGGAGGAGCTGCCCAGGGTGATGAGGCCACCCGGGATTGCAGGTGGGGAGCTGCTGAAGAAGGGGGTCTGTGGCTGTGCCGAGGGGTTCGGGCTGTGAGCTCTGCTCACACCTGGAGCCCCACTGGGGTGCCAGCTCTGCCCACGTGGGGCTGCGTGGCACTGCAGCAGAACGAGCTCCCTGCCTTCCCTGGGCACCAGGTTCTACAAGGGTTTGGGGGACAGGATGGTGCAGGCCCTTCCTGGCACAGTTGCACTGACCGGACAAACAAACAAGGATTTTTACATACTTTGGTCGTCCACAAAATCTTGAACCCTCAGGAAAAGCAGATAGTGGCTGTGACATGTCTGTATAGCATCTGTGGGGTGATCCTTTTAGAACGTGTATTTTCTTTATCTCCCTCTTCTCCAGTGCTTCCAGGAATTAGTTTGAAGGATGCTGTACCAATTTAAGCACCTAAATAAGGTTGTGTGACAGTTAATTAAAAATTAGCTATAAATATTAAGTAGAACGCAGAGGAAATTTGGTGGACTGTGTTCAAATCTCTTTGAGGCACCTGTGTGATATTTACAGTATTATATTTGCAAATCTCTGTAGTGCTTATCACCCTGCTGTGTCCACTCAGTCTCCTCTACACAGGAGTTTATAGGTTTTTAGTGTATAAAATGCTTCTTCAGTATCAGGATATTCTGCTGACATAATGCTGATGCTTTCAGGTGAAATACTCATATTCCGCTAGTAATTTGAAAGTATAAAAGAAATACATCTAAAGTATTGCAAATAAAGCTATACCAGTGCATTCTGCTGACATAGATGAATGCAAAACTCAATTTCTTACTCCTTGTCTTGCATGCAACACATCCTACATTGGATTCCACTATAATATTTCATGTTGTCAAGTTCTCCTAAGCCCTTCTTCAAAAAAGAAAGGGAAATATTCTGTACTTGCAGTTATATTTTATACGTAGAATATGCCTTCAAAATTTCCACGCTTTAATTTTACAATTTAAATACATATAAGAGACGTCATCCATGAAGGGTATTACGTGTCTTTCAAAAGTGTGAAGGACCTATAACATAAAGACCCTCAGGTATGAATGAATTATGAAGGATTTTCTCATGAGTGAAAGAAATGTAATCACTCTTCAGGGGTGAGATATTTTATTAACTCCACAGGTATCCATTTTAATCTCTTTAAAAAACATCAAAAATAATATCTATTTAAATCCCAGTGTGTGTCCTAAGGAGAAAAGGTGAAAAAATATGTTGGAGTCATCAAAATATCTCTTGGTCCCTTTATTTCATTTTCGCTTTCCGGAACACCATGATGGAAACAGTGGAAACTGTGCTTCTCTACTGAACTGCTAAAAGCCTGGGATGGGCCACTGAGTGACACGGAAAAGGGGAGCTGTGTTCTAAAAATAGTTATCTGTATCTTGTACCAGTCATGAAAATATGGGGGAGATATTGGGCTACTTTCTGGGATGGGTTAGAAATTAGCTATTAGTTGGTCTAGATAAATTTAGAAGCACTGATAAATTTACAATTTACAATTGATTTGCTTTTATCTTGGCTTGATTGCAATTGTGTTTGTCACAATAATAGAGGGGGCATTCAACTCTCTGTAGACCCAAAAAGATCCAAGACCTTACTGCACTGAAGAGTTTAAACGATAATTTTAAATGTCATTCTACAGATGGGGACTGTAAAGAACATTTGATTGATGGGTGATGGATTGGTGTCAGAGTTAGAAATAGATCCCAGGTCTCATGCATCTTCATCCAGGACATCACCCACCAGGCTACACTTTTAGACCTTAAAACTGAACTAGATCCTTGCAGATATTAAGAATTTTACATAATGTAGAACGTGTTCCAGTTTTGACATGAGTAGAAGTTGCTTTTGCTCAGTAGTGGATGGAACTGATTTTACCTGAACGTAACACAGACAGAAATGTTTTTTAAAAAAAGTGAATGGGCAAACGAGATTTATGAAGGTTGTGAATTCCATAATCAGAATCTCAGGAAAGATCTTAAGCTCTTAAGGAGTTCTGATGTTCCACAATACATTATAAATCCTAAAAAAGTGTTCTGCACTTTTCGGAATCAGGGCCTTAAATGTGCATCCACAAGCTGGAAGTAGTTTCCCAGCATTAAACAATTTAATCTACACTGTGAGGTGACATCTCCTTCAGGAGTGTGGAAAACGATTCATCCTACTCTGTTTTACCCAGCACTTTGTACATCAGCACAAAATAACACAGAGGGAGTGTAAACCTCTCAGGCACCTGATTTACATCTGATTTGTAGCCAAAACAAAAACACGACAGAGCAATGAAATGTGTGTCAGCTTTCAAAGCATCCACCCTGCGTCACACCGTGTCCACGCTGGGCAGTGCTCACACGTGTTCCTCCTGCCCGGCAGCCAGTGTGGAATGAGGGTCACAAAACTCCCAGAAAAGGCATTAAGCATCTCTAAATCATCTCTTTATTCTCAGTCTGGCTACGACTGCGTAGCAGGCATGATTTACAACATTTTGTTCAATCTGTGCGGATTAGGAAGAGGAATCTTCACAATTATATAGGCTTGCTGTTATTTAAATATTTACCAACATTAAACACCAAAGGGGCTGTGCAAATGATCCAGGGGATTCATATTGTTCTAAGCTAATATCCGTTGTACGATATTATGCAAATTGTGTAAACTTTATTCGGTTGCCTCTGCTCTGAGCAATGTATCCCAAGGCAGCTATTCACTAACTTGAAACAGATAAAGTTTTAATAATAAATAGTGATGATGAATAAGTTAGAAAGTTTGTGCAATGCTAATGTAGTTGTTGGCCCCAGGGTAGTTTATTAGATAAACAAGTAACATTTTATAAGTTGCCTGCACATAAGTGGCTTTTGTTTTCCAGGAAATGTTTATATGATAAATTATTTCGAAACATGAGGTGTTAACAAACAAATTGTATTCACTTCCAATTTGCCACCACTTTCCTGAGACGTGATTTAAACACCAAAATTTTACTTTATCAAAATGGCAGTAATGTGAGAAATTAAACTTTGCTACGGGGTGAGGGGAAAAAATGCAGTTTTGCTGAACCAAGGGATAGAGCTGTAGCTCTTTCCATTAGTATTCAGGGCATTTCCAGGACTCAGGCTCTTACAGACAGTAAAAACTGGATAAAACAGCCCAAGGAACGCAGGAGTCCCAGTATGCCCACGTTATACCTCTGGCCACTTGACAGTATGGACCTGTGGTAGATCAGCTGAAAGCTTTTATGTGATTGGGAAAGAAATCCTGCTAAACCAAAAGGGAATGAAGCATAAACAGGTTTATTTAACCAGCACATTGCAGTGAAAAACCAGCCAAGTCTATTAATGACTCTTTCCACTCCAAGCAGTGCATCCCTGGCCCATATAGGGCTCTCTTTTTCTAAAGTACATTTTGAGCATCTGCATTGCAGTTATGCCCAAAATCCCCCTGGTGATGCATCAGCTCTTAATAAACTCAGATCACCATCATTTGGATCTTTGCCGATTTTTTTTTTTTAATGTAAATAACAAAACGATTTGATATCCTTGCAGGGAAAGAAAAAATGGTGAGAAGGGTCTCTCATTACATTTCCTTGGATTTTGCAGCCCCGGGCTGAGGCCTGCCTGGTTCTTGCTGCCCTGCTGTGCATCCCTCATTTATGTGGGTCAAACACTTCTGGCGTGGGACATGGCTGTAAGGTTTTTGGGAAAAGCCCGTGTTTCTCTCAGTGTTTCCTGTCTTACTTGACAGCACCAGTCCCAAATCCCTTTCTTTTCTCTCACCCCATGGCTGGATGGATTCTGAATTAAGAATTTCTGCAGAACTGGCAGGAATATAAAGCCTACAAAATAAATCACAAAAACAAATGGATTGGTACAGGGTTTAATGGTTAGAATTTTGCACTACAGGAGACAAGTTTCCCATTTCTGTTTCCTCCAGTTTCTTACCACTAGTTAAGATAAGTCACTGAAGTCCTGGTGGGTTCAAATAATTGGGAGTATTTTTAAGAAATATGTAGCAGAAATCAGATTTCAATTTTAAAGAAAATACTTTTAGATGGGAAGTAGCATAAAGAAACCTTCCTTTGGCTGTACATCAGCACACCTGTGCTCAAACTCATTTCAGAATGAAGTATAAAGATAGGCAAAAAATAAGGGAGAAACACAGATTAAGGTTTTAACACTCAGAAACTATTTGAACTTCGTAGACTTTGGGTACAGTTTTCAGAACAGTGGAAAGGACAGAGGATACCTTAATGAGCTATCTGCTCTTTATTCCCCCAAATTATTTGATCATTGAGATATTTGTTTTATGGGGTCCCACATGCTGCCTGCGCTCCAACTATGAGAAAACTCTCTTCTCACACCCCTGTTCTGCACTGAGGTAAAATTCCTGATGTTCAAATTTTTGTATACAGAGAGAGTGATGCTTGCCTTAAGATTTAGCTGTAAGATCTCTATGAAAGTAGGAGCAGAAATTGGGTCTTGAATTTTTTTTTTTTTTAAACCTAAGCAGTTGAAGAACTTCCTACGAGGTCTTCTAGAATATCATCTCTGTGCTTGTCAAGTGCCTTTCTTCTGTTTGAATTTTCCACATTGGTGGTTGTTGCTATGATACATCAAACCCGCTGGTAGCAACAGGATTCATTTCATGGGCAGGAGATCCCGTGGCAAAGACTTATCAGAGCGGGAAATTAGAAAGATGCTGTTCCTGAAAGTCGTTAGCATAAGAACGCACTTAAATATAATTTAAAATAATTTACCTTTAGAAGAAAATAGAAACATTTCAGATAAAAGTCTAGCAAAAAACCTCCGACTTGTACTTTTAATATAAGTAGTAGAAACCAACTTTCACCATATTTTTGCAGTAGATGAGCATTAAAATTTTCTCTTGAAAAGGTTACACATCCAAATTGTTTTAGTTCAGACCTTCTGGAAGCTGAGTATCTGCTCTGATGAAAATGGAAACTAATTATGCACTTCCCCCTACATTCTTGCAACATTAGTCTTTGTTGGTAAAAGACGTATCACTTTCATTCATCCATCTTCCACATCCTCCCAAACACATTAAAATACTCAATTAAAGTCCTTTATTTCTAGACTGAAAGGTCCATTAGTTTGCAAATTTCTGCAGAACAGCTGAGCATACTTTTGTTTTGACATTTGAGAAAAAGATGTTCTTCAGATCCTCAACAGATACATGTCAAAATAATAGTTGGGGATGAGCAGAAGAGAGAGAGAGGGGGTGACATGGCTTGGGGAAAACAGTGTTTTTAATGAAATTAAAATGGAATTTAAAAGGTTAAACAAACTGAGTAATGAATTTGCAGCAGAACGAGCAAAAGATTACTCAAGAGAGAGCCATCCATAACAACCCAAATCTCCACCTCAGAACCACTGCATTTTACAAAAGTCCTCCCAGACTTTAAAATATGAACCCAATGTTTGATTTCTGGTTTGTGACCTCAATCCCCTTCTTGTTAGGTCTCCAGTAACACTGTGTGTGTTGGATTTACCCAGAACTGCATTAGGAAGCATTATTTGGTAATGTCTAACAAGGAGTTGACTCACCCCTGAGTCAAACCATAAATCTCATGGTTTGTGAAGGTTATAATTTCCCAAGAAATAACATAATTACGTAAACATATGCAGCTTATATAGGCCATGCCATGACCTGTGTGCTTATAGACACAAGATAAAAGTAAACAAAAACCTGCAGAGTTCTTTCTCACTGTAATCATTAGTTAATTCCACTTTCTTCCTGCTAACAACAAAGTTTTTGGTTTGGGTTTGTTTTTTTTTTAATGTGAAATATCCCATTCTCTCTATGGTCTCAGTGGTAGGAGGTTATTTAGATAAATTCTCTGAGTCCTGGTTTGCATGAGGTTCCTGAACCACGCAAAGAGAAAAGGGAGTTCACAACCTCCTTCAGAGGATTGACTCAGGACTCCAGATGTGGGACTAAAACTCACAGTTTCCACTAGTGAGGTGCACTTTTGGAATCACTGATAAAAGACCAGTTAATGCTGCATTAGCTGTAGTATATAAATTGAATAAATCCCTTCCATAATTGCTCCCTTCTTTCAAACAAACGGAACATGCACAACCCTCAGCCCCCTGATTCGTGCCTGAAGGCTCTGTCCTAACAGCTTGCCTGTAATTTGCATTTAGAAAGCATCAGCTAGGACAGGTTTTGTATTTGGAAATACCACAAGTACACTGGATAAAAGAACGAAGCCAAGGTAGCACCTCTTACCAATGGCACTGCAATAAAATCTGTGTTGTGGTGTTGTGGCACCAACCTTCAGCACGAGCGTTTAAAGCCATTTTATCAGGTACAGGTAGGTGTTTAACTTGCTGGCCAAACCCTTGTTTCCTAGAGCTTGTACATACATTGCAAAGGAACGGATCAGTGCATGAAAACTGGTGTAGGTTTACTTTACAGTCTCTATAAATTTAATTATCACAGCTGCTTTCATAGATTTGCTGCTGCAGAGGAAGATATTCTGTAATTTTTTACTGGGATCTCTCTCAAAATACACTGGACTCTCCAAACATGCCTATACACTCACAGAGGGAGAAATTCAAGAGGCAATTGTTTTGTAAGAGAACTTGCTGAAATTGTGTTTGGAAAGGTTGAAGAGGAAAAAAAAAATATTTTCTTAAACCATGCATAAGTTTCAGCATATACCAGATAAAATATCGGTCATACATCTTTTGTGAGTGCATCATTACAGCTTCTTATCTTCAAATGATTCTGTTTCTTAAAAAGACCTTTTTTCCCCCCATTGGAAGGTACATGTGCATTATTCCTCCTCCAGTATTTATTCTTCTGCTCCTGTGGTTTGCATGGAAACAGTGGTCTGGTACTTGTAAAGTGCTCTTGTGACAGCTCTAGAAAAGCCCAGAAGGGCCTCACAGTTGTATTCCCCACCAATAGATCACCCATGAGTAGATTAAGATGAAAATTAGTCCATTACAAAATTATAATGTCATAGTGAAAACAACATCCTTTTGTGCACAATAAGCTTGGAGCATCTGTCTGATGTGGAAGCTGCAACCCACGGACAATCACTGCAGAAATCTGTGCTGAATATTAACCAAGCCCGACTGCTTCCTCCTGGGCTATGTGTAAATAAATGATCACAGTATTAGGCTTCAAACAGTCCGACTTTAGAGAAGAGAAAATAAAGGCCGTGTAACGCTGACACACAAACGTTACAAAAGGCTCTTGGCTCAACTCAGATGCAGCCTTTTTACTATTAAACCAAAATAACCCACAGAAAATCGTTAGTGGAGCACTGGTCCCTGGTGGTTTCAGGAAGGCTCTTAGGGCTCTCTGAATAATTGATTTTTTTTTTGGTTCAGCTGCCAAACCGAGGGAAAAATACATTCTACTTGAATTGAGCCTAAATAAAACTTTTTTTTTTTGTTAACATGGAATACTGAAAAAAAAAAGGTTTATTTCCAGTCATAAATGTTTGTTCAAGACTACTTGGGTTCAGATTTTCAGTGCTTTAATCTCTACTTTGCCTCTGGAGCTGAGCATGGGGCAGGACACTGAAAAGTGGACAAGAAGGGGGTAAGCACCATGTCAAGAGGATGCTGGAATGATGAGAAATGTGAGTGCGGGCAGGAAAATGGGAGCAGGTGACCTGTGAGACTGCAAGCCAGCTTAGATTGAGCTGCACAGAGGAGCAGCTTTATATTTTACTATCTTCTTCTGTACTTTGTTATTATTTTTATCTTTTGAAAAGCACAAATTACCCTCAAAAGAGGCTCCTTCGTATTTGGATGTTGCAGCAGTTTGTTCTCAGTATTAACTGCCCAATGCTTGCTGCTGCACTGGTCCTGGACCTGAGCTGATCCCGGGCTCTGACACGGCAGCACTGAAGTACTGTCCTTGCCAAAAGTGATGGGGTTTGTGCACGCAGAGCTACTGGCACTTATTGTAACCTGAAAATGTCAATGTAACTTTGATGTGGGAAAGAGGGCGGCAATCAAAGTATTGATTAATTTGCTGTATAATTTTGAAGCCAATTCTGAATAGATTTACTCAGTTCATTATTTCAGGTACAAACTATGACAAGAGTATCAAATAGGTCTAGATGTGATTGATTTCTGAAAACTCCTCCATTGAGCACTCCAGGTAGCCCATTGTAATGACAAGCTGTTTTCTAGGGGTGTCTAAATAGCAGAAATGACAGCATTAACAGGATAGCTCCGTTTATTGAAATTACTTCACAATATAAAATTCACTCCTGGACAGTTTCTTCTAACCAGGTGATCAGAAATTCATGGCCTTTGGCGTAGATTGTGAAAACGGCAATAACCATAATCACCTCTATCAGAGGACTGCACGTCCACATGGCCGTATTCTCATTCTGATGGTACTGGAACAAAGCAGGGACAGAGAGGTCACCAGAGGGAGGTTAAAGTGGCACTGGTTGGGGCTTAGATTGATCAGAGACACGTGGCAGCTCCTACCTGCAAGGCTTTTCTGTCCCCAGTAGAGAGTAAACCTCTTTATCCTTCAAAGTGTTGCTCTTCTGAAAAAGTGACTGTAGGGAGAACTCTCACCTTCTTGTTTGAGGAGTTCTGAAACTAGCTGAAAGGCAAAACATCTCTGTCATTCCTTTTTAATACCAGGTTTGAGAGAACATTACATAGAAAAATGCACATTTCTGAGCCAGCAAACAGAGAAAGGCAGATTAGCAAGCTGGCCTGGTTTGATCCGAGTCATAAAACTGACAGTCGAGAATGACTTGCTGTTCAGTGCCTTGCAGTGTTTACCTAATAATATTTGCACGGTTAGGGAGTTATAAATTAATATCAAGCCTATTGTGGGATTTTACAGTACAGTCCTTCCTTCCTGTCTCCCTCCGTCTCCCCCTGCTTACCTCAGTGTTGACTCTTTCAGTCCTGATAACTCCCAGGCACCCCTCGCTCCAGACCCAGAGAGGATCCCCACTGTTGTTCCCCAGCCTCGCCGGGCACACCCCGTTGTGTGCCTGGATGATTCCTATCACGAGTTTGTGTTTGTTATCTGTGTGTTCCTGTGCACTTGATAACACACACCTTTTCTGCTTGCTGGGGAGCACTGCCAGTGTTTGTCACCTCTTGCAGCACCTCCGGAACATGTCGAGCCCCAGCGTTCTCAGCACCAGCTGGCTCTTTCCGTGCTGTGACTTCGCCTCTCACACCTTTCTGCACAGCACATCCTGTGGGGCTCCCACCCCCTCACCTGCGGGGCTTTGCAGGCTCTGCCCCTCTCCTGCTCCTGGGGAGAAGCGAGCACGGAGCTGGGAAGTTCCATGTGCAGATGCATTTCTGTGGGTTTGATGTAGAGAAGCTGACAGAGTCTTAGTGATACCGATTTTGGCAGAAAGGGAAGAATTCTCAAGCTGTAAAAGCAAACCAGACCAATAGATCAGCAATTGCCTCATTCCAGATACATCAATACCAACACTAAAATTCCTTTTAGGGTCATCTCCAAGCTGGTGTTTTAAACAGTAGATAAGCCTCTCCCTAGGGCTGTGTTAGAGAGGATCTTCCTGTGGCCACACACTAAGCCACAGTGATCACTTCCATGAATATTGCATTTGTTGCTTTAATTAACAACGTGCAAGACTTAAAGATTCTCCTCAGCAAAACGCTGCTGTTTCCCAGCATCCTGCTCTTCCTCACTTCCCCGCTCACCTTCACCTTCCTTTTCAGTATTGAGGAACTAGAAGTGAAAAAGGAGAACCACAGCACTTATGTGAGACTAAGACAAATCTTTGTATTTTGTTGGCTTATTCCAGATCTCTTACACAAAGGAAAGGACCTTTTAGAAAGTTAGATATAAAACCATCACTTTTTCTTTGCTTACAAGATTTCACTTGAGCAAAACTAGAACTAAATGTAACATAGAAAAACTAATAAACTGGAGGGACAGATGTATCTGAGAATGGAAATAGAAGCTGAAGATTTAGACCAGCCTAAGTTTGTAAGCTGTCATTCTTTTTTTCCCAACCAGCTCAAAGTAAATGTTACAACATTCACGTGGCTGCCAAAGAAAAGCAAATATCAAGAGAGAGCGGAGGGAAGGGAGAGACAAAGGCAAACCCAGCCTGTTTAGGTTCAGACTCCTCGGACATGGGTGGTTTTTCTACACTCACACAGCAGCTCGTGTGATAAGGTTGGAGCTCCCTAAAAAGTCCTAGCGCAGCACAGATTGTTAAAAAGTATTTTCATCAAAATTTTTACCCCATGTAGGAGTCCCTTGCAGTTTCTTTGAAACCCAAATTTTACATATCACTTCCCAGACTGTAACACCCACAGCAGGAACTGAGCATCAGCCAGTCCTAATTTCTAAATTTACTTTTCGTTCAGCTGGTATAAAGTTTTGCATGGTGGCCTTTCCATGTCATAAATATTAAATGTTAATGTGTAAGCTCCATCTGGAAGGATCTTCATTCTCAAATTCTCAGCTCTGTTTCCTCACATAACAACCAATAACAGAGATCATTAAATAAGATTTTTATTTAGGAACACTGAGAATGTAACCTAGAGTAGTAGCAATATGCAAAAAATTAAAAAGTAATGTTTTATTGACCATTTTTTCTTTATTGCTGCTTATCTATGAAGAAATGAGAAGATGAAATCAGTAGAGTAGTAAAACAACTTCCACACTAAGTGTATTGCTGTAAAAAATTTACTTTTTCTGTGTGCTAAAAGTATAATAAGGGAAATATGAATATAAAACATTTCCTACCATCTTCTCCAGAGTTGCTTACTGTAATATGGAGCTTTCAATTTCTTATGGTGCTGTTTGACACTGATTATTCCCCTTAGAATGTTCCATTATGCTCAGTTTTCTTTGCAAGTGTGAAAGCGATGTAAAGTCTGTTGTGGTTCACCGTAAATTTTGTTCAAATTCAGCGACATCCATTTACAATCCCATTTACAGAATGACTTTCATTCTGGGTGATCCAAACGTGCTTTCCCGACTTTTATACCAAGACCTGTAGAGTGCAGCCACCTCCACATGTCTCGTTGGGCTGTTTGGTGACATCCAGCAGCGTCACACGTGTGCTTCAAATGGAAAGGGAGCGTCCGGAGCTGTCCCGGGATGTTTGGGAGGTGGGTTTGGTGTCTCAGCATCTCCAGGAGAACGTCTTCCTAATAAAGGCATTGGTAAATCTTCAGTGGTGATGGCACTGAGGGTGGGACTTCACAGCAAGGTCTGAACTCCCACAGCTCACTGCCAAAAAAAGTAGAGACCTGATCGTATTCTGAATATCAGCCATGATTTTTTTTTGTGTTTTCATTTTGGGAAAGGGCTTGGGAGATATTATAGTGATAATGTTTCCTCATTGTTTATAAAAATATTATATCTATAATTCTAGAGGGTTTCTCCAAGCTGTCTTTCAAAATATTTGAATATATAAAATATTTGTTATACACAAGCCTATAAACAGTCTTTTTGAAAAAATGGGGCTAAATACAGGCATGTGTTAGCTGTGGTAACTGCTGTGTTGTGGAACACATTCCGACCATCAGCTGTCTTTTAATTAATACATTTCTCATCTGTTATTAGTTACATTTTTTCTAAATATTTTCTGTTCCTCGCTGCCCAGCTGTTGGGTTTAAGTTACACCCCATTTCCACTGAGCAGGACACGTAACTGTGGCAAACCACAGTGCACTCATCAAGCTGATGTTTACCTGAAGGTGAATAGATTTTGTCAAGATCCAAAGTAATTACTTCGTAAAGTTCATTTCCCACCCCGCATCTCTTTTCTGCTGAATAAATATTGCAAGAGGATGAAATATGGACGGGTTGTTTATATCCATCACTTTTAAATATTAGTGCTCGGCTTATGCAGCTCTTTGTTGTGTAAAAATCATTTGGATACATTATTCCAAGTTGAATAACAGAGTATTTCAGATTAAGAACTAAAGAAAGCCTCTCTTTGTCATCTTGTATTGAATAAAGCAAAGGGAAGGGACAGTCTAGTAATTTTAGGGCTAATATATCTTCCCTCAAAATGGCTACACCTTGTAAACACTTTTGTTAACAAATATTATTAAATTGCATATCTGATTCAAACACCTATTATGCTTTATTAAAGTAAATTACCTATAAGGGCACATAATAGCACATCATTTCAGTCAAGTAATAACTATTTAAAAATTACATTCTGTTCGCATTTAAAGACTACCTGCTACTTTCCTCCAAATTTTGGGGTGTGATTTCATTTTTGTAGGCACATGAATGCATCTGTGAGTAGTGTCCAGTGAAGTTTTCTTCGTGCCATGCTATGGAAAAGCAGAGAGAGAGGATTGGGGAAGTTTAATTATCGCAACCTTTTTCCATCTTTTTGAAGTTTAATTCAAGTGGAAAACTGTCTCAAGAGGAGTCACAAAATGATCAGAAATTACGTGGTAGAAAAACTTTCTCACAAAACACTAAGCGTTCTTTGAATTCATTGTGTTGTTTTGTTTCCTCTACCTACTCTTATTCTGATAAGTTTGGAATTGTCTTACTCTTCTCCATGGAGTAATATTTCTTTGTATTTGGAAAAGAAAGGTGACATATCTGATTTTTCCTCTTTTTTTTCTGCATGCGGAATTCCAGCATGATGTTCAGTTTCTTTTACTTTAACTGAGATCTAGACGAACATGCCACAGCAGAACTGATCCTACAGTGCTTGTAATGAGCTGTCCTTTCTTTCCTTCCCTCCAAGCTAGACATTGGTGTCTAGGGTAAAAACAAAAATGCCACTGGGTGAGGGCCAGGAGGATATTTTATGCATGAAATTGCTTCATAAACACTTTCAGAGAGATTTTCAAGGACCCCAAATCATGGAGGATTTTGCACGTGTTCTGTCTTATAACAAAAGGTTCATCCGTAACATTTGTTAATCTAGGCTGGTGTGACAAATTCAAAGTGTTTGAAAGTCTCTCAGGACAGTTCTTTAAAGTGTGTTTTGCTCTCTTTTTCATTAAAGAACCAGGCTTGTGTTTGAAGATGAATCCTCAGCTGGAAAGTTGCTTTCAGTTTTAAATGGAGAATTGACACTTTTTCTTCAATTAGGTTTTGGCTGCAATCTATCCTTGTCTATCAACCTTTCCAGAACTCCAGTTGCCTCATCTCTTATCCTTTTCTTTTTGAAGACAAGGGTTTTAAATTAAATAAATAATGCATGACATTCAGGGAAAGGTAGAGTAATGTAAATTTTACAGCAAAGAGGGAGAATTTTTTAATTGGATAGTGAAGAGTGCTGAGGAATGGTCTGTTAGAGCACTCCGTGTTTTCAGACTCTAAATATCCTCAGGGAAATTTGGAGCCTTGCCATGTTATCTATCCATATCCAGAAATACAATTTTGTTTGCACAAGCATTAATTAGCAATTTTGGGAATGCTTTCAACAAGGCCAAGGATTGACTGGAACACTGAATTTATCCCTTCCCATGAAGGGATATGAAGTGCTCTGTTTGGGGAAAGAAAACACAATATACCCACTTTTTACTGAGTTGGACAAGAGCCCAAAATAATTATAGTTTTCAGTGGACTTTCAGTTCAAGCTGGGTTGGATCTGATCGGTTGTGGTGGGACCTTCCAAGACACGAGATATTGGGCAACAAGTAACTTCCAAGTCTGTGGGAATTCAGCATGCCTTAGCCATTTCCTGCCACCAAAGGTGTGGAAAGATCAGTTATTAAATTACCAGAAGGATTTGAGTCTTTCTTCAGCAAATTTTATGTCCTTCATTGTCTTTCTCTCTCATATGCGTAAGCACTTCTACAGAGATAAGGAGCAGCACAAAGCTAAAAGTGCCAACTCCACGGAATCCCCTCCTTTACTGTTAAACAGTTTGGAGCTTCTTGGATCGAGCAGGTTTGGCTGAACCTCATTCAGAGAGTTCCTCATCTCAGCTGCCTCACTCACTCTATATTCATCTATCACCTGCTGGGTTTTCTGCTGACATATTCATCTGTCCAGCCTCAAGTGAAATGGTTTATCTTTCCTCATTACAAGAATTCTTATGGCAGTAACATTCAGAAGAGTCTTTTACTGGGAAATAAAATGTAGGCTAAAATGTCACAGAACTTTATTAGACAATCTAAACCTAATTGCAGATAGTTGATGCACTCATAAAACATGATGCAATATTTCTATTAACTCCAACATATGGTAACTATTCGTGGGAGGGCAGCAAACAGAGATATCACTAAATGTTACTCAAAAATGGTCAAATTAGGAAGTTGGCTACTTTTTTTTTTAATAGTAACTTCAAATATGTTACTAACTAGTGAGAGTTTACCTAACATTAGTATTTGGAGGACATTGCCTATATAAAACAGTGGTAGGAATTTGAATATGCCTGTGAAGGCACTTGGTTATTTAGAATATTTCCCCATATTCTGTGATGGAAAGTGACAAAGAGCTCTGCTTCCTCAAAGAGTTGCAGGTCTTGAACACATTTCCCTGCTTTCACCGAGGTTCATGTGAGGTTTATTTAAATAATTAATTCTAGAGTAAATGATACTTGCTGGTAGAAGATGTTGTAGATATCATCGTTTAATTACTTGTGCCATTACTGTCCCTACCTTTAGAAATTTTAGTGATAAGCCCTAACAATTAAATGATCTGTGTTAATTACAGTACAAACTTCATTCCATCCTGCTCTCATGCTGACAAGTTCTGTACCCTCCCACTTTGCCCTGGTGTACAGTTTAAATGTGCCATGGTGACAGGTTAACTCAGAAGCTGTTCCGAGTTAATCACACACTGCTAGAGACCGTTGCACAAAGGCTGCAATCAGTAGATGGTTAAGTAATTTCAGGGTTTTTCCTTCATTGTGAAAAATCAAAATGGTTTCTGAAGACATCTGAAGTCTATAAAGACTTTGCTAAATTACAGTTGTTCTACAGCAAGTGTGATATGCAGGGGAGGGCTGGAAGGGATCCAGGGAGCTTGTTTTCACACCAGAGATCCTTTCTTGGAGATGAAATCATACTGGAAGGGCAGTGTGCCCTGGAGGATCAGACACCCTGGTGTGAGTTCATATCTGACTCTGTGATTAGTTTGACGTTGCATAACATTTACATCGGCACCTCTTCAGGAGTTCTGATTAAAGCTCTCCAATTATGTCACTGATGTATTCAGCAGAGCTGAATATCCCAGTCTGAACAGACTGTGACCATGACACACTTCCAGTTCTCTCTTTGCTTACCCAAGTAGCCAAAGGACACCTTTGAAAGGTTTAATAGAGAACGCCAGTAATGTCACAAAATGTTTTAGAAACTGCTGCTTTAACAAAGCACCAGCTTTCCTCACACAGCCTGGATTTACAAGTCTTGGCTGGAAATTCCCTGTAGTGTCCGGGAAAAGTATAGGATTCAGGACTGCCATAACCTTACAGAGCAGGACAAGTTATAAAACAGGACATCAGTGAAAAAGAATACTAAAGAATGTTGCTTCTAACTGAATTACCAGATTGATAAAAGTGATATTAATAAGAATTTTTTTTTAAGTGGGTTACTAATGATATGGGGGGACTTGATACCAAACAACCAGTTCAAAAGGCAAAAGAGAAAAAAAAAATTACAAGTTAAAGGATGGCGCAGGAAAAATTTCTTGAGAACTTATGCTGAGAAAGAGGATTGCACTCCCTCAGGCAGATGGTCAGCACAGAGGACAAAGAGCCTCTGGCAGTTGCTACCTGAAAGATTTATGGCCTTCGCTCCACAGGTATCATTCTCTTGCTACCGGGGGCCAAGAATCCAATATCCACTTCCAGAGCATGTTTGTGTCGTCCCATGTTTGTTCTAGTAATACTATTTATCACGTAATTTATCATGTCATCCTTCTCAAGAAATATGGTATTGAGGAAGTTGCCGTAGCTCTTGAGAAGCACTTTCTGGACTATGTATTTTTTAATTACTACAAATAAACCCGCTCCATGGTTGGTGTTGCTGTGGAAAGAGATGAGAAATTTGTAGCCACTTTTTAAAAGTATTACCTTTGAGTTTATAAAACAATGCCCTCTGTGTAATGTATGATAAAATATTATGTGACCTGGAGTATAAAGCCTGGAGATTCTACTTCAATTCACATGTGTTAGGGACAGGTGAGGCTGTTCCTTCTGCTTCTGACTTTGTGCAAAGGTCCTGGGAAGGAGCCCAGCTGCATTGGAATGAGCCAGGCCAGGTCTGGTGCGCTCTGTGCTCGTGTGGGAGGCCGGGAAATTGTGTTTAATGAGGCTGTGGTTCATAAACCCACCTTGGGTCAATCAGTGCAAGACCAAACCACTCAGGCTCAGGCAGGTTGTGTTAGCTGGGAATCAGACCAGGAGCTGTAGCTGTTATCAGTTCAGTGAACTCAGCACTGGAGACAAACTCCAGAGCTCGGGTAAAAAAGCCCAGCAACAGCAAACTCGTGCAGACAGGGAAGTCACTCGAGACTGAGCCACACGAATAACAAGCGATTCTCCTTGTGGTGCAGCTGCATCTCTCCCAAGCAGTTGTTGTTTCTTATCTCGTGTGCTCCTGGGGCATGAAACTGTGCATCACCACCACTCGGGGCAGATCGGGTTATGTTGCTGCCCCAAATTCTCAAACAAGTACCTGCAAACAGTTTGCTTGAAATGGGGAGTTCAGCTGTTCAGAAAAAACAGTGACACATATACAGCTTGGTGACAAGTGATTAAAATCAGTGAAGCAAAGGAAAGGAAAAAATATCAAGCTGTTATTAATTTAAAGTGAGTTCAAAAAGCAGTTGCTAAATCTCTAGTGATTTTTTTGATACCTGTCCAGGCTACAGGTGGTTGGTAAGTGCTTAATAAAGCACCTGCTCATCAACTCAGTTTCTCACGATTTTAACTAAAAAATAAATTACTGCAATCATTTTAAATCAGCAACTTACTTTGTTAAAATATTGTCCTGGTGTCAGCTGGGATAGAGTTACTCTTCTCCCCAGTATCTGTGATTTGGATTTGGGATGAGAACAGTGTTGATAACACCCTGATGGTTCAGTTGTTGGTCAGCAGTGGCTGGAGGGGGGCACGAGCAACTGGGAGGGGACAGGGCCAGGACAGCTGATCCCACAGACCAAAGGGCTATTCCAGACCCTGTGGCAGCATGAGGGAAATCTGGCCAGGAGGTGCTGCCCTATTAAACTCTCTCCATCTCAAGCCCTGAATTTTCCTATTTTTCCTAGTTCTCTCCCCATCCCACTGAGGCAGGGAGGGAGCTGTGTGGTGTTCAGCTGTCTGTAGGATAAACCACAACGAGCGTCCTGCCAGATGTTTCTGTGCAGTGATTTGTCCCTGAGTACGGAATGGGTATGACTTAATTTCACNCCAGAACCTTCCCCCTGCAGTGGTGCCCAACTGCACAGAAACTATAACAGGCAAATGTTCATAGTTTTCAACGGGATTGTTTTGTTAATTGATTCATCATTACCGACCTGGGGTACTGTAAGAAAGCAAAAAAAATAATGGATCTTGATGTTCCTCTGTGAGACAGGTGCTGGGCTGTCTCTGCCTGATATGCAAAACGGTGCCAGCAGGATGAAAACCTAGAAAAGTGTCTCATTAATATAAAATGTATAATTAGAGTTGGTCCATTTATTTCAGGGGAAAAAAACGTTGCTCCTAACAAAAACATATATTGCAGATTTTTCTTGTCAGATGTTGAAATTAGCAAAATAAAGCCAAGGGAACCCCCAATTACTTCTCATGTTTGCCTACTTTCCACTGTGAAAATGCATAAATCAACAAATGGAATCAACAATTTTCATAACATCTGTAAAAATAGTGTAAAATTCCAAATTAAATCTTGATTGTTTAAAATATAATTACAGAGGAAAGATATTCCAGAATTTTTTCTCAGCATTAGTGCCACACTGCCTCTAAAACAAACCTTCTCTGATCCTGCTTTATATCCAAAGGGTAGAACACCCCGGTCTCTACTTGCTGACGAAATAAGAGTTTACTTTTTCCCCAGGAGAAATAAAAGTGGAACAAATTATGACAAAATCATTCAGTGCATTCTCCTTTTCTCCTGGGCAGAACCATCTGCTTGCTGACCTGCACTTCAGCCCTGTTTGTATTTATGCTGCAGGAGTCAGCAAAGCCTTCCTGGGGCAGGGTCACATCCTCAATTCAAATTTAAATGTCATTCATAAATGGAAGAGGCATTTCACTGAAATGAAAGTAGGAAATGGTAGAGAAGGAGGGAAGTGATAGTGAAAACAAGAGGGAAATGGAGGTTAGGAAACACCAACTATTGCAGCTTTAATGCTGTGCCAGGATGGGAAATCGGTGTCCACATGACTGTTTAAAAAGTCACCGAGTAGGGGTAAGTTAAGATGCCAGAGCTAAAGGCAGTAGTGAGAGCCCTGATTATTGCTATTAATGTCCTCCTCCTCATTCCTGAGCCAAACCCACATTCAGTAGAGCAGCAGGAGGCACAACCTGGTGGGGATAAACAGAGAGACTCGGACACATGTGCACCTGGTGAGAATTTTCCACAACTGTTTGTAAATGTTACTAAGCAGTTGTGTGTAGTTCCTAGTGTGGCCTTTTTGTTTAATCCTGTTGTGTTCTAAAGACATCGTTATGTCATTAAATTGACATTTCTTTGACTAACATGTAGAACATAAGCAATATGATTGTACTCATCCTCATGAATTGGGTATTTTCTAGCTAGAGTTAAAATGCAGCCTCCTATCCCAGTTGTGCAGGCAAGCACAATGATCAAAGTGATTTGAAGGTTTTGGGGAAGTGAACATTTGAGAGAAGATGAGTTAGAACCTGGAGGTCCTGGTGGTTTGTCGGGTAGCTGCACCAACTGATCATCTTGTGCCTCCATCAGCTCTCCTGTAAAATGGAGCCTCTGGCTTGTCTTTTATTAAGGCTTTAGAGATCCATGCAGTTTTTATTTGGTGTTGCTCTTCTGCCCTTCACATCTGTTATCTTTTGTTGTATTTTAGAGCAGAAACATTAGACCCATGCTACTCAAATAACTACAACTTGTAAAGGGTCCTTCATTTGCTATTGATAATAAAAAGGGAAGCAGTGGATATTTTGATTCTGTTCTGTCTTGATAAGGTGGCTCTGATGGGTGAGTTAATAGAAAATAAGTAGAGCAGATGTAGTAATAAATTACTACCTTGACAGATTTGACATATCTCCACCCATGTACTGAAGATGAGTTGAGAGATGTGTGTATGATTAACGTTGCTTAAATGGGTGGTGTCTGAATTAGCATTTTGTGCTGTAGGCGCTGGAAGCTTCTATATTTTGTAGCAATACTTAGCAATTAAATTGCACTTTACATTGTCAAAGTACTCAGAACATGAGAGATTATGTTCCATTAAAAGCTGGGAGACAGAGAAAATGCCCAATGTGACCATGAACAGCAAAGTGTCAGTGCAGAGCTGCCAGAAAGACACTGCAGTTCAATATTTTATCATAAGATATTTTTTGATATTGAATATTGTTACCTAAGAGCTGCCTGGCTGAGAACTTGAATGTACTGTAGGAAGAGCTGCTTATTCTGTCAAGTCCGAGGACTAGTTCCTGCAAACATTTGGGTTTGTACCTGGCTTGACTTTAAGCAGAGGACTATGTCCACTTGATCCCCACAAATATGAACACAAATCAGAAAAATGTGGGTTTTATTTCCCTTTATTTTCCTGATGTGTGCACTAAATGCGACACATACAAGTAGCCCTAACAGTGTGTGTGAATAATTTTTCATCTCATCTTGATTTTCTTTGGTACGCTTTGTTGTTATTGTTTGAGTTTATTTGCTTAGGGGTTTTTCCTTCGCAAAATGTGTATTTCTTAATCATTTCTACATGTGGTCTCACCCAGCTTCTTGATCTATGAGAACAGGACTCCAAGTGTACTGCCAGGTTTTGCAGCAGCTGTGCTTTGGTGAGGAGAAAGCACATTTTGGTAAATTTAAATGGCAAATCCCAGTGCAAGCTGATAGACCAAGGAAGAGATAGGGAAAGAAAGCAGCCGAAGTGAGAGTGTAAAGGGGATTTCAGATCCCTTCTCCCCCCTTGGATTTTCTTTGTCTTTCTAACTGAGCCACACTAAGCACTGTGGTGCTGTTGGTTCAAGGCGAGGTTGTGTCTGTGCTGCTGTGCCCGTGCCTGCGGAGGGGATGTGGCAGCACAGCCCAACAGGAGACAGGCCAGCCCTGAGTGCTGTCAGGGTACTGAGTCAGCTGGCAGGCACAACAGAGAGTTTCTCCTTTTTCGATGTCATTGAGGGTAGATACTCTCTGTTACCATATCAGAATTTTTTTTTAAATAATTGTCATTTCAATCACTCCTGTTTCTGTTGAAATACTTCATAGTGGCAAGCATAATTTTGAAAAGTACTGTGTGACATTAACCCTGAACAAGTGAATCAGTGGACAAATCTTGAGTGATTCTAAATATTTGCTAAGATTCAGCCACTCAGAGTGCACACCATAGCACTGCAGGAGCTCAGCTCTTCCTTATGTTTGAGATCAGCTGCCTTTAATCCAGACCTATTTCTGACACAGTTTTAATAGCAGCAGTTACTCTAATAGATGAATGTGTTGCATTCTTTTTTTCTTTACCATTGTTTCCTATTTTTTCTTCAAAGAAACCTTCTTTTTTAGATTTACAAGAGAGAAACTGAAGTCCTTTGATCTCTACAATGTATGTACTATTTATACCAGAGAAGGGGGAACTGCTTTTGTCTAATTATTTTTGACGTCTTGCAAATATTCACAAAATTCTTCATGGGGATTAAAAAGATCCACAGAGTTCAATCTCTTTGTGACAAAGAAATGTTGTTCTCAAAAGGCAAAACAATTGTTTGTTTGTTTTCTCTTAGAAAGATCCTAGACATTCATCTTCCAACATGGCACATTTTATCTGAGATAGCGCAGGAACACATCCCATTTTTAGAATATCAGTAAGTTTCCATAAATAGAGCTGTACCTTATAAGATCAAAATAAAATAGTTATAAAAATGGAGTGCATTTGAAATGCATCAATTCCACCTTTTCAGAATGTTTGACTCCAGCTTTGCAGAAACTGTTCTCTGCAGAAGCTCCCATTTTAGGGTGTGATACCTTCGAGCTTCTGTTAAGTTACTGATTAGAACAGAGTTTGTGAGGTGGTCATTGCTGCACTTCCCTCCATTGCCTTACACAGCATCTATTAATTCACGTCTTTATTTATTTATTTATCTATTTATTTATTTATTATGCAAAATAAGTGCCATGTGAGTATTTACTCTTCCACTTCAACAGTTACCAGTGCTCACTAAGGCTGAGGCTCATCATTTTGATTCTCTTTTATACTGTCAAGTAAATAAAATGAATATGAGTCAAGTGAATGGGGAGTACCTCAGTTTTCACCAGAAAATTCTGGTCTTCAAATTTCAGAATCTGGTCCATATGGTCAAAAAAAGGAGAAGCTGAAGTTCATTATCTAAACCTCATTTTTACTTCCTGATATAATATATAATATTTGGGATAAACAATAGTTATAAATTCCACAGAAATCCCCTAAGGCTCAGCAGGTTTTTGGGGACCATGGGGAAAGAATCAGATAAGTGGTCCCAGTCAGGGAACACCACCAGTGCCAGGCAGTGGATTCTGTCTTGGTTAGAAAAATTCAGCCATTTTGGAGACTCCTGAACACTATCTTTAGTGAAAATGGAAAATTTCTGTGTTCAGCTGTGCTCTTAGCTGAATTTTCTGAGAGTTTTTGTCCACTTATGTTAGTATGCACAGACAGATCAGGATAAAATAATAACATAAAGTTTCCCATTATTGCCAAAATTTTCCTTTTTCAACTAGCATACAAAATGTGGGAAAATGGAGTCATAAGTGGTTTTGTACTACAGAGTAGATATTTTGCTACCTTTTTAAAATGTATTTTGAACATGGAATTGAGAGAAGCACTATAAAATTGAGATACGTAATGTCTTCAATAATACAGACACACAGACATTATTTCCTCAGTAAATCTTCTGGGTCTCTTAGAGGAGTTGTATTTCTCAGACATGACATGAGTCAGACACCACGAGCGCTGCGGCAAATTCCAGGCAATCCATTAAGGGTGTCACACCCTGTTCTTCACTCCGTGTCCTTCCCAAGGTGAACACAAGTGTCATCAGCAAGTGGTTTGTGAAGGTGTCTGTGAGTGCTGGCAGGTAAATAATTTTTTTAAACGCAAGTTAACAGTCCATGTAATCATGGGCATCAATCTGACTCGTGTAGAGGCGACTGCTCTGCTCAGCGTGCTCTGCTAAGGAGTTCAAGATGGGTAAGAAAGATGGGAGCACGAGGCTGGCAGGGGGCACAGTGAGAGGGTCCAGAAGCAGGAGAGAGGGGTTATAAACCCCCAAAGTGTGAGAGACAGAGGAGCTGTGCTGGCCCTGTGCAAAAGGAATGGAAGTTATCGCAGGCCTCACAGGTCTGTAGGTGGCTGTTTAGATAATTCTTCTAAAATTGCTGGAAGAGCTATAACACTCCTTTCAGAGAGGAAAAAATAGCAAAATATCTGAGATGGCAAAGTTGTGCACAAGAAATCTGTGCAGCTGCAAATACCTTTCAACCTTTCGATATCTGCATCCGCTGCTTCGTCGGGGCCTGGGTAGGTGTTTGCTAATGGTTGTGGGGCAACCAGAGCCTGATCCTGCAGAACAATCTCAGTTCTTCTCTGTTTGGAAGCGTTCCTTTAGGCCCTGACAACTTTTGTGAGTGTCAGTCACTAAAAAATGAATCTTCCTGGGTGTGTCAAAAGGCCTGGCACAAACCACACAGCAAACCCCGATGTTTCTGTTGCAGGGAGTTGCTGTGTCACGTCTTTCTAACAAAGACCAGCTTGGAAAATCCTCCATCCCTACTACGAGAGGCTCCTTCAGCACCAGACAGAGTGCTCAGCGTTGTGTTCTGTGATCAGATAGGTCCAACTGGCAGCCCATGGCTATGGATAGGTTCATGAAGTCTTCCAGTCTGTTTTACAATAAATAGTATTTAAAAAAATACAATTTTGTACTCCTGAACCCTAATACATTGCTCTAAGGATCACTCATATTTAATTAAGGTACTTTTTGTCTTCCGTGCTACCTTTGAACAGTCTTCCTGTGCTTAGGCCAGAGAGACCATGAGCACCTCATGTACTTTTCGGAGATTTAGACATCTCCCACACCTTCTCTCAGCACTCTAAACAAAGCCTTGAAACCCCTCACACTGCTTAGAGTGTCCATCCCTCTGCACTTCAGATGACTTCTCACTGCTTTGCCTTCAGCAGAACTGCAGAGCTTCCATCTCCTCTTGCAGCCCGTCAGAGCTGCAGCTTGTGTGGCTTTTCCAAGTGAGTGATGGCCCAGTGCTGTCACTCTGAGGATGTATTACTCACTCAGGGTATTTGCATCTTGAGCTGGACTGACAAGAAGATGAAAAGGAGGCTTGGTTGCGTGGCCAGCTTTTGTTTTATAATTTAAAAGAGTTTTTGTATTCATACATATCATCCCTGTTGCAGAGTGTCTCTATTTCATCCAGAAGCTGGAAATATTTATAGCTCCTAGATCCCACATTTTCTTTAAAATACTGCGTACTAATCACAATTGGGACACTGATGAAGAATAATTAAAAATCTATTTCTCATTGACCATTTGTAGTTTAAAGCTATTTCAATAGTAGGATAAACCAAGCATATGGAAAATAGAAGACAAATTACTTTTGCCACTTTGACTGCAAGTCATCTAGGTCAAATATTTCACATGATGTCAGAAAGTACTAAAATTTTTCACAGATGCTTCTGTCTTCTGCTTGGAAGACAGATACCTAAAACCAGTCCAGATTCATGTTTTGAGAAATCCAGTGACCCCAGCAGCAAGAGCTTAGAGATCGTCGAGGCTGTTTTGAAAGGCATTGGTTTAGTTTTAATAAACTGTGAAGAAACTCCCAGAGTCAGTCCTTCCCTGTCCTGCAGGAGAACTCCACGAGTCTGCCAGTGCTCAGCCTTCTGTGTGCTGTGAGTAACCAGGGAAATGTGATCCATACAAAAAAAAAAAAAGGTTGGTAAATTAAATAACAAAAACTTATCACTTTCTGCAGTGTTCTATCAGCAACTTGCACATTTTTGCAGATGCTCCCCAAAAGTCTCCTTGGCACAGACCACACGAACACAGGGAGCAGCAGACGGCACCAGCAGGTGTCTGCCTGAAATCCTGCTCCTGGAGAGATTTCCAAAAGCAATTGCACTGCCATACCTTTGATCTTTTCCCCAACCAAAAGCATGTTGTGAGTTTGTTTTCTCTTATTTTTTTTCTTTCTGTTCCAATTCCAATCCATTCCACAGCCACAAATGCATTTTACAGAATTTCTACCCTGCATGTTTTTCAGCTGCCATGAGATATTGAAACCTGAGTGGCAAGGCTAAATATCTTCCACTCTTGTCTATACACCAGTTATTTACAGGAATCCTCCATTCTTCAAGTCATATCACATGGCTCTGAATTTTAATACAAGATCTCAAACACCTCACCAACCTCCTGTAGCTGAGTAGCAGAGTTAATTTCAACTTAAGCCTTTAAAAAATCAGGTAGACATTTGAAATTTAGAAATTTTTTCTCATGAATTTACATGGATGCCAAGCCAGATCATCAGCTGACCAATGCAGATATATAGGTTCCACTAACAAAAATAAATACACATTTCTGCATACTGAAAACCTTCAAGTACTTACACAAAAACATATGTCTCGTGGTACGCTTTAGGTGTGCCATCCGTCCTGCTACCTTGTTAGCAAATACAAAGATGAAATAACTGCTGAAAAACAGTTACCATCTGAAGTGAATAAAGAAATTATGGTGATATTGTGGAAGGGAAGTTTGTCCACACGGGAGGAAAATCAGGTTGTGAGCGCAGGGAATGACAATGTTTCTCCTGTGTCTCTCCTCCCATAGCTAGAGCAACCTTCCTTCCCATGTTTCCACAATGAACTCGGAGAGATAACAGGGACTAAGCCCAGCACTGAGGTTTGTGTTTACACTGAGTTGCTATGGAGGTTCTTAAAGCCTCGTTCTTGGTGATGGTATTATTTTATTTGTTTCTGTGCGTTCGTATTTGTCATGGCAATGAAGAGACCATTTTTTAATTGAAACAACTGGATTTGAAGAGGGACCTTCTGGACTGCTTTTAAGCAGCTTCTGCCATTGCGAGAGAGATCTGGATAATGTCTTTCCAAGAGAAAGGCAGAATGTAGTCCATGCTGGGATAAAGAAAGAAATAAGTGGTCCATCAGAAGGTTTTCTAGTAAGAACTGAGCCATGGTATGAAAAATGTGACAGCACCCAGGATGGAAAGGGAGGTAACGTTCCAGATGGCAGGGCATGCAAATAAGTTTCTCATGCTTGTAGGCACCACAGTAATTCTCATTTTTTAATCCAGAAAGAATAGTCACATCATTTCCTTCCGTGCCAAAAAGCTGACTGGGTAACACGACCTTGCGCTGCTGCTCAGGGTCACACATTCACACAGGCGTGTCCTTTCTCTCTTGTTCAGCCCTCCTGCCTTGCCCTTTCCCCATCAGCAGGAGTCCAGGTCACTTCCCAAGTCCCTTCCGTCCCCTGAGCTGCCCGGTGAGCCGTGGTCTGCCGCTCCCGCTTCCCCCAATTAGTGCCTCTCCTGCAGCATCTCCTGTCAGTCACTGTCGTGCCAGTGGTGTAGCTCCCAGCAATGCCAGTTCAACAAAGACCAGACAAACAGCCTAATGGTTGCCAGCAGCTGAAGTGAGGCTGAGGCAGAGTAACTCTTTCAAGTGTTTTAGGCATTTCTGAAATATTCACAAATACAAGAACAAATCACTACACGTGTCTGCGAGCGGCAAAGTGACATCTGAGTTTCCCTCTTTGGTACCAGCTGTAGTTCAGCCCTGTTGCCAGCGGCAGGGATGTTCACTAATTGAATGGAAAGCTCTGGGACTTCCCTGTGCATCCTCCCCTACTTGGAAAGCAGAGTCAGGCGAGCACGTTCCCACTGCACGGCCCTTCCCAGCTCCTCAGCACTGCGGCCCGGGAGGAGCCACGGCTGCCAGTCCAGCCCGCAGAGACTGCAGGCCCCATCTCTGCCATGGTGTCCTTGCAAAAGAGGAGGAACAGCTGGGCTGCACTGAAGAGGCAGGAATTAATCATTCTCGGAAGGGAGGGAAAACAAAAGCGTCTCTGAAGAACCCCACCCGCAGACCCAGCTAAGAGCTTCACACAGGTTCTCCTTCCAAGCAGCCTCTGCCACAAAGGAGACATTCCCTCCCCGTTCCTGCTGCTGCAGCTACACAGCACTTTTAACTTATCAATTTACAGCTGCAGCACCAACTTTTGATTTCATTTTCTCAGAAGTGCTGGATGAGAAAAAAGTGTCTCCTACCTTACCAAGACTGACTTTGACTCTCCAACCTGATATTAAGGGCTGACACGTTCATTTCTTCCTACATTGTTTAGAATTTCCTGATCATAGACTCCCTAACTAGAACATAAATTCTGGAGATGGGGTGGTGGTGTTGTACATCACACGCTGTTTAACACTGACACAAAATCCTTCATCTTCAGGAATGCAAATTTCCTGCAGATACATGATCCAGTTTATGTGTGTGCATACCAAAATGACACAAAATAGTTGAGTCATTGCTTCAAAAATCTATTCCAAAAGTTAAAAAAAAATCCCCATTTCCAGTTTCCTGTCCTAACAAACATTTCTGATTCCTAACATTTATTTGAACCTGTGTTATAGTACAGTGTTTCAAATGTATATGTGAAGCTGTGTTCAGGATATAATGTTATAGTTATACCAATATGAAGTGTACTACCCATGAAAAAAAATCTTTGCATGAAAGGACATCAAAAAGTCCTCTTCACTCTGGGATTCCACATTTCCTTTAAGCCACTTGCAGTGGTCTTGTAGATCACAGGTGGGTGACAGCGTGGGTACCTTTATCTCATCCATTCTCCTCTTTTGATTATCAGGGCTATTTTTACCATTCTTACCACATGTGTTTTAAATTATTCAATGATGATTCCACTGTATCCTTAGGCAATCTGTTCCCTTACCAACATTAGAACACTGACTCTTTTCATTTTCCCTTCATGAAGGTGAAATGCTACATTTCTTATGCTGTTCTCTATACACAGGGAGAACAATTTGATGGAAACATATTTGAAATATCTTGTAGTCCTCATCTCTCCCTCACTCTTGTGTTTGCTTCAGCAGAACAGTCCAGGAGTTTTGTTCGCATCTGCTGCCATTTTAGTCCCTCTTCTCTGACTTCATTTTCTCAACAGCTTTCCCAAAGCATAAATTTCAGATCCAGAGACAATTTACTTCAGCTGAAGCAAGCAAAACAAATAATTATTGCCTGTATTTTACCAAGATTGTATTTTTTATATATTTTTCTGCAATAACATGGCTTTATTGGCTGTCACAGAATTTATGGTGGCAGATATACAGAGTCCATCATAGCTCCCACAAAACATCTGCATTATGGTGCATGTTACATACTTTTCTGACTACAGTATTTAGCAATTATTCAGTTGGATTTCATCTTGAATTTGTCTTGTATCTGGTTGGCCAATCGTTCATGGAAAACGTCAGCCTCGTGACGGAAAGGGGTAGGATATACAGCATTTCACGTGATCAGGTTTGCTAAGGAGAGGAAATAGGTTCTGTAATGCTGCACCTGACACGAAAGGCTTTGGATTTGCATTCCAGACCTCTTAGTAGTTTCCTATTAGAATAATACTTGAAATAAAGAAAATAATAAATGTTAAATGCTAATAGAAGTTGCTACAAATTATTTGGAGGAATGTGGCTCCTAGACCTGGTTAGATTTATGGCAATGTCAATACGTGAGGGATTTTTAAGCATCATTATATACTGTATTCCTGTTGATGCTTTTCCACTTATTGCTGTGGTAATACATTTGGCACAAGGGACATATATAATGCTAACATTTCTGTGATATACATACCCAATAAAAGCTTTTTCAATTTCATTATTTTGACAGGCATATTCCATTAATCCATCCACAACAATAATATTCCTTTTCTTCAGGATTTAAGAGAAGAGGATTATTAAAAATTACAGACAATACCCCTATACACTTAATGTCTCCAAATTCACTTTACAATTGCTGTCAACATCAATAATGTCAGCCAGTATAATCAGGTTTTTATAAAAGTTAGAACTTGTATATTTTCCAAATGGGATTTGTTTCCCCATCTAACAGTGCAGCTGTTTTGGTTTTGGGGCTTTTTTTGTGGTTCGTTTTTATGTCAGGGAATGATGCTCCGAAATGCCTGTGGAGAATACAAGTGCTGTGAGACAGCCAAGTTGCAGCTCCTTCATCTCCTCCCATTCTCCATCCTCTACCCTTGGTCCACCTTTCAATTTCAAAATCCGTGTCATAAATAACGAGAGGAGTGGAGAGAGGAGACAGCTCCAACAATCCATGTCCCTTCTTCAGCTGTCACAGGCTGCACACGAGTAGCCAGAAGCACAAGGGCTTCCCCACTGGCCAGTGGGCAAATTGCTGCAGTTTCCTGAGAACTCATTTGTTTATACCACTTTTTTACTTCTCGGTGTAAAATGGAAGTTAAAATAATTTCTGCAGCCAAATAATATTGCAAGTAATTTTCCCCCGGTTTAGTGTGGATTTTAAAGGATGTGTGTTGGCCTGTTATTAGGCTTGGTATTTCCAGTGCATGAGAAACAGTCTCATCACTGATAAGAAAAGGATGCTGCAGGTCCAGCTGCTCTGGTAGAATTCTGAAACAGCTTCAGCTCGGGAAATTCAGCTCCTAGTAATTTCAACACATGGAGCAATTGAATCCTTTTGAAATTCACATTTTCGTTAAGACATTCTGGAAAAAAAATAACTATCTTCATGTGCATTGCTCTTAAGTCAAACTATGCCCAGTGATTCAATCTTTATTTCTGTTGATATTTTCAATATCAGTATCCACTCTCATTGGCGACCAACCTTTTATGTAACATTTAGAAAATCAGTTTCTCTCGTGCATTTGAACAGAACAACTGTTTGCACCCCCTTTCATGCCAGACTTATCAGTTAATCTATCAAACAAAATTCAATTTATTTTTTCCATTAGGTTCCTGGAAAGTCAAGCTAAATGAGAGCAACCGGAGTTTGTTGCTGGGCTCTTACATGTTTTTCCAGCAGTCTAGGAGTTGTCAGGCAACGATTGCTAAGATACAGGGGCATTTGTGTCTTAAATCTGAAGTGGTTGAAACTGGGAAGTGTTTTACACGCTGCTGAATGTTGTCTGTACAACAGGTTTCCAGCAGCGTGTTATCAATAGTGATTGCTTATCAGCACCCACTTTAGCCGGACCAAAGGGCTTTTATCCCTTATATTGTGTGTTTCTTGTCAGTGTCTGTGACATGGCAGAGGAGGACGCGGTGCTGGGGCGATTGCCCGCCGCGTTCCGTGGGTCTCTCAGCAGAGCGGGGCCCTGCTCCCAGCGCAGCCGGGGCTCCGGGCACGGCCTCGGATTCCTCTTTGGCAACGCCCGGTCTGTGAACGCCGAGACACACACATCAGAGCCGCGTGTGGGGATATAGATCACAAGGGTGACTGCACACGTTGACAGGACACTAATTAAATTGATCCGCAGTTAGCGATTACATATTCTGAGCGGTTAATTCTGCAAGGGGTGGGATCGGCTGCCTTCTGTCTCCTGGTTGGAGAGGCACGGGCACCGTCTGTCTGCTCCAGACACCGAGTGCCACCTGCCGTGCGCCCACAGCCCAGGAGCGGCCAGGAATTCCTACCTCCGCCTGGATGCACCTCAGCAGACACGATCCTCTGCAGCAGTGCAGAGCCAGCGCCTTAGTTCTCAAAATGCAAAACACCTTTCAGAAGAGATGGAAAATAGACTGACATTTCTGTGCACTGAATGGATATTCGGTTAAGCAGTGGTTCTTCCCCCGGCTGTCCCACACGGTCATGAAAGTGTTTTAATAAATAGAGGTTCAGGGAATCTAAAAGGCACTTGGTATTTTGCTAAAGGTTCTGGAGATATGCTCCGGTCAAATCGTGATTAAGATCAGTAACTAAAAGTAGTGAAATAGTTGAATGTGTTGGTATTTAGCAAAATAAAACCTGTTCACATTTCTGATAATCATCGCAGTAAACCAAAGTAAGAAAAAGAGATTATAAAGGCGCCTTAAAATTTTTTTACCAAGAGAAACTTTGTGGTCAATTCTCCTAAAATGTGCCTTATGGGGGTTCAACAAACCCTTAAGTGACAAATGCTAGAAAAACTCTCTCAAAAGTAGCTGGATTTTAATAATGTATTTCATATTCTATAATACGCCAGACAGAGCTATCATTTTGCATCCTTAGAAACTGCACTGTTCTCTCAGCGAGACAGAGAACAATACAGAAATAACAGAGAGAGGGATTCTTGACAAACTGTTACCAAAGAGGTTATGCAAATGCTCGGTGTGCTGCATGCAGTTCCTTTCTTCACAGCGCAATGGCATCTCCGTGCCAAAGGGAGCTAGGCACGACCTCTCTGATGGGTGGGACAGGACAAAGGGATTCCAATCAAAAGGCAGAAATGCTGAAGTTCCGCTAAAAGCAAAACAGGTTCAAGAAAGGAATCCTAGTCTGTCCATTGTGCTTTGAATTTCACTCCAGTGGGAGATTAGAAGTCGAAAATGTGCTTCAGATGACTACACAGAAAACTTTGCAACTGTTCTACAAGAGGGATTTGCCTGTAAGCAAAAAGATACAGATTTGCCCACCTTGCTTAGAGCCGGTGAACATAGAATTAATAATATGATTTTTCTTACTTCAGAGAGCTTCGATTCAGATAGTTGGCAACAAAAAATTAAACAAGTGAAATTAAGAAGTAAAAACAGTTCAAGGTCAAAAGATTTTACAAGTGATGAGCTGACACCGGAGTTATGTATATTGATCAGCATCTCATGAACAAAGGATTTAGGCTGGATCTATACTTTATTGCAAACCTTTCTTTCAAACTATTAGATTTTTGTGTTTATAGACCAGATTTGTAATTTAAGGAAAGGATTTAGGAGCCTAAAGGATGTAAGCACTCAGCTGTTTATGAAGTTCAATGGCATTTGAGTGCCTGACTCCCTCAGGCTCTAGTCTGAATTCGTAACTTATTGACAATAGTTTTTCAGCTCAGGAAGCACAAAATGGTTGCCCTTTACAATAACAGAATATTTGTTTCATAGCCATAACAATAATCGAGTCTGACTTCCTGGGACTCCTTTGTGGTCAAAATCAGAATAACCGACAAAATTCACCCCAATGGAAAATTCAGTTCTGTGGATGTGGGAATGGTGACTTTACTATAGATTTGCAATCACGGGTTCCTGCCTAGAAGACAATATCACCTGCTCCAGCTTCTCACACCCAAAAAAACTTTTTGTTCTTGTCTGCTCCCTGCCCAGATCTCTTCAGCAGACCTCCAGCCCAGGCCAGAAATGCTTCCTCAGCACCTCTAACCTGGGCCTGATCCAAGGCTTTGTTCCCAGCTCCCTCTCCCCAGGAGCTGGTTTGATTCCAGCAGCCACCCCAGCCCATCATCTCATGCTGCTGTCCAGCTGTGAGAGCCTAAATTACCTTAGGACATAAACCCAAGGGTGGGGCGTGATGGAGCTGGATCTGCAGCCACGGGCAAAGATTCCGTTTGATTTGTGGGCTTTATAGGCAGATGCCGCGGGAGTAAATTCTAGTAAATATTTACATGTGCACAAAAAGGTCTGGCCCTTTGCAGGGGAGCTGACTTGGTGAGAGGTCTGGAGAACAAACAGGGCTGAGAAACACATCCTGCTGCCCTGAGAGTCGGGCTGGCCATGGGGAGGGAACTAATGCCTGGTTTATGACTCTTCACGTCAGATAAAGGATATTAAAGTTCATAGCTGTCATTGCATAACATTCCCTGACTGCTAAAATATCTGTTATAAAGTGCAAAGGGACAGCGGGGAAACGGGAAGGCTTTGCAATGGGGCCAAAATGAGGATGGATGAAACTCTGATGAGAGCATTTAATAATGTCTCGGAGCTGCTCTTGCTACACAATGCCTACAAACAGTGATTACTGCTTGTCTGAGGGTGTGAGGAGGGGAATTCTAAGGCAACGTTAATTTTCATCTTAAAAGAGTTTCCTCTTAAAAAACACACCATGGTAACAAAATTTCAGTATTGCAATGATTAATGTCACCACACTGCACTGACTCTACTGCCTCATAATTACATAGAAGGTATTCGGTTGTACAGCACTTGAATATGATAATGGTTTATGTATTAACTCATTCACCTTGCAATTTCTTGACCTATTTTTCATTTTTAGAGGCACATAATGATGGAATGTACACAGTAGCACAGACTCTGAGAACAGTCCCTGAGTTGTCCCAGGGGAAGGAGAGACACTGTTGCTACTGGCTTTGCATAAGCCTTTCTTGAGCATTAAAAAAAAAAAAATCCCAATAATGATGTTCCTCTGCTGTTTTAAAACCACCTACATTGAAAGATCCTGGGATTTTAAATCAGTAGATGTGTCTATTTGGGTTTTACACCTGTTTCTGTGAATGTCTCACTCTGATGTTTGCCAAGTATCTTGCACGAACTATTTGAATGCCTCAAGTTACCCATCCAAGTTCAACAAGACACTGAAATAAATCTCAATTTTTCAACTCCCACACTCTCCATTCAAGTCAAGCATAGGATTGTTTCACCCTCATCATGGTCTTGTTAGCAAATATCCAGCAACCTCATAGCAGGGTGTCACTTTTCCTCCTCATTTCTCATATAACTGGCTTCTCTACATGAAAGCACAGACTATAAATAATATTGGATCTTTAGCTTAAAAAATGCATATCCTGATGAATATCCTGATGAATATTTATTCAGCACATTAAAAATACCATCCATGCCTGGCTTTCATTTGGCTCATAAACCTGAATATTGCAAAAAACCAAAAGACAATATTTATTCAGCACATCAGCACAGCATCAGCTGAGGAAACTTCAAATTTCTGTTTGGGATACGTGCACACTTCCTATTACTGCCCTGTCAAAACACTTCAGAATCTTTGGAAGAATTTCTTTGAGACAGGAAGGACAGTTCCCATTTCACAGCTGGAGAGATGTAATAAACAGATTTATGACATTTTATTTCCACTAATTCCAGTGGAGGTAGATGCTGAATAGTTTATTAAAATCCAGCTGCACTCACTTGCCCAGGGTCACAGAGGAGTCTCACGAAGTGTGATTTTCAGTGAACCTGCTGAAACAGGGACCAGCAGTCAACCTGCTGGAACACAAACCTGCCTGATTTTCCCCTCATGCTGAGGGCACTTTATTTTAAATACCATGACCAAGCGCATACAGCAGCATTAGCTTTGGTTTTCGGTACAGTCTGGAGCCAAACCTTCCCCAGTATCCATCGTACCACAGTGGGATTTGCTCTCTCACTCTGCTTTGGAGCCACCTGCACCTTCAAGCAAGAAAACTGAAATCATTTCTTAATTATTGGCTTTGGCAGTGCTCCCCAGCTCCCGTGATGGATGCATGCTCCAGTTACCTTCTCCTGTTCTCTTGGACAGGATGCAAACACAAACTGTCTCCTGCACCTGAGCTCCTGATTTCTTGGGAGGAGCCACTGCTGTGTCTGGAGAGGGATTCTGCAGTTTTGCTTTTCCATGCATGAAGCAGTGATGTCTGTGTTTGCATCACACCCTGCCCAGGACAGGCCTCTGCTAACAAGCAATACTGAGCCTCTTCAGCTTTAGTGTTGAGTCACTCCAGAATTCTTTTTCCTTGTTTATTCCAACTTGGATTTGAAGGGATACTTTCTACTGTGATTTCTGAGCATCTCTGAGTAAGGAGTTGCCCAGATTCTACAGTCCAGACTTTCTCATCCTCCAAGATCGTTGGGAAAGTTGAGCTTGTTTTTTCCCAATTCCATGTGTCTCCTTTTGAATATAAACTTTTCAAAACATCCTCTCTTCAACAAGATATAGTTTCTACTGTGTCCTGCTGGCATCTGTGAGTAGAATGTCTTGGTCACAGTCAGGGATGCTCTGACCAAGAGATGTGTGGGGCCCCATCCTCTCCGTTTGCTTTATTCAACACTCTGGCTTTGCCAGAATCATCCCTGATTTTCCCTAAAATAACAAAAAGAAGAATCAACCATTGGAGTGGGAAATTCTTTCCACTGTAGATGGAAATAGGAATTCACTTGTCACTACTGCTTTCAAATGAATTTCTAAATTAAAAAAAAAAAAAAAGCCCTTTTACTCTGTCAGTACTGAAACATGGGGATGACAGGTTCTGCTGGTTTTCCATCAGTTACAGCCTGTGTCAGCAGCTCTGCAGGATCCAGGATACACTCCAGTTTCTACACTAAAAGCCATTTCTTTATGTTGTCTTTCTGCTAGGAGCAACTGTGAGTGCCAGTGCCTTGTAATATGTTTGCTATTATTTTTCCACATAAAACTCTGTAACATGTTCTTTAGAAGATTTGTTGGTGCAGCTTCCACAATCATCTTGTACTCTTCTCCTTATCTCTCCCAAATGCAATTCAATTAAGTAGTTTGATGGTGTTTATATTAATCTAAGCAGCATTTTTGGCAAGGTGACAAGCTGAACTGGACTGAGATTTTGTGGGTTTATGACAGTCCTGGCTATAGCTGATGGTTTTTAAACAAAATGTTTGAAGACAAAAACATGGATGGTTTTAAACATGAGATTCCTATCTCTGGCTATGTAGAAGCTATTCTGGGCAGGAAGCAAATATTACAGGATAAAAAAACCTCCAAAACACCCTTTCACAGAGATCCTGCAAAATATGTTAAAAAAAAAATTCAAAAGCACGAACAGTAGTTCTGTATCTGTTACTGCTTTTCTTGCAGAAGCATCCTGAAGCCCTAATTAAGGACTAAAATCTCTTCTTTCAGGCTCAGTCAAGGATCTAAAAGATGCCACCTGCCCACACAATACATGGATAAGATTCACTGATGTTTGATGGAGATCAGGAAGGATGATGAACTGATGATCTACAGTTCTGAAAGAAATAAGAAAGTTTAATATTTTTTCTTCTCTTTTATATTAATATGCTCATCTCCCCTAATCCTAGACATGGTACCTTTATCACTTCCATGTAATTAACTCAGAACTTAGAACTGTGGTGCTTGCCTTGCCAGCTGTTTAGAAATCCCCCCACAGGACTGAGCTGCTGCATCACTGAGCTGATTTGCAATAACTCTTCTAACTCAGCTCTTGCCCTTTCATGAGAGGAGGTTTCAACTGTGTCATTCTGGGGCACGTTGCAAATGCCTAGGGAAAAAAAAGGTGAATGCGGATTCTATCAGGATCACTTTGAGCATCTGCATATTCAGGATTTGACCTCAGGTCCAAGGAAGGGTTTCTTGTTTAATTGCATTTCTCCGTGGCTTCACTTCTGGACAGTAACCTCAGTGGGACAGGCAGCAGGTTTCAAGTTAGGAAATTTCACACTAACCCCAAGTACATTTATATCACCAAGAACTGCAGCTTCACACTACCAGATGTCTCCCTGAGCCATGATTTAGGCATTTTGAAACACTGAACAGAGAGAGGGAAACTGATCTTGAATTTTTCTTTCTTTTTTTATGTATCCATTACCACAGTGTGCTGAGCATCTCTTCTGTTTATGGGATTGGTAGGTTTGAATAGTGACAAAATACATCAGAATATGTAAAATGCTCAGATGTAAAGTTACATATTGAAGGCTAGTTGCAAACATTAATTTCTTCTCTGTGTTTGGAAGTGTTCATTTGAAGGTTTAAATGGATTCTACCATATCCTCTCTACTTTTAGAAATTTTTGGAATAAAACCCTTTGAAAAAGCAAACAGGATGGAATAAGGTAGACAGAGGAAAATGCAGATACAAACACGTATTTCTTATCAGTCAATGCTGCTGTCTCTTCTTCATAAAAAAGCAGTGGGCAAGTAAAAAGATTTCTTTATAATGGACATGGCTTAAGGAAAAAAATGAGAATATCTGCTTATAATTTTCATTTTAGCCTCCTCACATCCCTTTTCCTCAGTGCTGCTGTATAGCTGTGGACCACTACCTTCCATGTGTGCTGCTGATGAGGAAAGGGCTTTGTCTTGAGAAAGAAGCCTCCTCTGCACTGACCACATCAGAATACACATTTTGTTCGCAGATTTGTTTTTAAGTAGGGTATTAATAATTCTTCCTTGGTTTTACTCCTTGGTACTGAGGTCGATAACTGGCCTACTTATGCCATCTCCTGGGTAATTACAGAACTGTCTCTACACAGGGAAGGCCTCTATAAAGCAGCATTAATAATTATCAGTGCCTTGAAATAATTTGCTAATTGAATCCCTGAAGTAATTTTCTCTCTTATTTTATAGAATTTAGAACAATTCAAAAACTTCTGAATTATTAATAACAAATCATATTCAACAGTTATGAATAATCAGTAGACTGTACCAAAAAGATCTTTGTAATTGCAGTCCCAACAATACTGATATATTCCTTGAAGTTTCTTTTTACAAAAGAATTCAGGATAGAATTTAGTAATTACAGTAGACATTGTGAGTTATGTTATTCCAGGCATCAAGGAGGGATCCTGGTCAGGCTCAGGTCAAGGGGCCATGTTTCTGTAACAGGAGCAGATGTTTCCATTGTGAAGGCTTCTCACCACTTTTGAAAAGTATGAAAGAATGGGAGTGCAAAGAGCAGAAGCAGCACAAGGAAGGGACGTTCAGCACCTGCTCGACTGTGCTTTGCATGCGCCTTCCCTCAGTTTTCCCCAGTCACCAGTTTTCTGTCCAAGTGCTATTACAGGCTGAAATGGAAAGCCATTGTAATGGCATTAATCTCTCATTTTTCTCATTTGTCAGCATCAGCACCTGTTAAAAAAGGAAAAGCCTATTTCCAGTTTCTTTGAAGGTGATCATGGCCTTTGAACTCAGTTGGGAAACTTTGCCACTCTCACACGTGCTACCATGTCTGTTCCCTGCTTGCTCTCAGAAAACCTTGAGAAAAGCCTCCACCTTGGTCTGTGGGTTTTTTTTAACACTAATCCAGCATTCTGCTACCAACTGTTTCATTATTAGGATTGTGAAATACAACAACACCTAAGGCATTAATAGAAGGAACTAATTATAACCCTCTCAGCATGTGGTTTCCCCTTCACTTATAAAATCTCTTGTCATTTATCTGTCCTTTAAATGACTTCTTAATCAGGACAAATGGATCCTTCAGAGGGAAGAAAATGACCCCAAACTGGCACAGAGAGATTTGATTAAAACTTATACTCCTTCTGTGGCAGCCCAAAGATCCCAGGGGATCCCATTGCTCAGCAGAGTAGAGGAAATAGCAGACAGGGAAAAGCTTTCTGTCTGAGACAAAGAGACTTTATCGCTGATGTGCTGACATCCTCTCTCTGTAGGACCAGCCTGTGATCAGTGTCTCTTGCTTCCTTTAAAACTCAGTGTCAGAACTTTGGTTCCAGCGTGATTAATTTCCCCTCTACTGATTGTGTGTCATTTGCTTTTAAGTAAGATCCTTATAAACGAGGCAAAACAAAGACAGAGATGAAGATTGTGCGGAGATAAACATTTGTGCTGCTGGGACTCCCACTGGCTTGGGCACAGCAGGGGCCAGAAGTAATGGGGGTTCACAGGAGTCCTGATTAGGCCTCTCACTGTGAACAGGTAATTGGAACACTACAGCCCATCACAGCAGTGGGAAAACAGCAAGCCATGGAGGTACTGAGTGTAAAGCAGGCCCTGAACAAGCCAGAGGCTTCACACGCTCCCTCTGCCAGCGGGAATGAGCCAAGCCTGGGCTGAGGCCATGGGTAACACAGAGCTGGGTGTGCACAGAGAGCGCTCGGGTGCCGGGGCTGTTCCTGGCTGGTCCTGTGGGCACTGCAGGGTTCTCTGCCTGCTTGGGGGCAGAAGGCTCAGGCAAAGGGCCCTTGGGAAAAAACGTGGCACCTGCCTGCACTTAAGGTCAAATCCACAACCCAGGTTTGCTGTGAGGCACTGGCAGGGATGGTGTGGGCCCAGCAGGACAGAGCACCAACCTCCGTGTGAGCCTTGGAAAGCTCCCTCAGTGTCGGGAGTCTGGTGGTTCTCCCTCACACCGCGTGGAGACAGGGCAGCAGCAGCTGTGAGGCCCAGACCTGCTTGGGGTGCCATCGTCGTGTCCAGTATGATGTGTGGCACAAATAAACCTGCTGCCTCCAGCTCTGCCCTCTTGGTTTGTCTCCTGGTGTTGCCGGCCATTCGCTGAGCAGCTTCCTGCAATAGTGTCTTTAAAAGTGTTATTGATGCAAATGTGTGATGCAGGGGAGAAATGCACTGATTTATGCCTCATTTTTCACTTCTCAGTAATCATTTTTCCTCATGAAAGCTTCTAAAGAAACCTTTTTGATTGTAGTAATTTGTTAGTGAAGCTGTTCCTCACCAGCCTGGGCCTCCCTTCTGCCAAACTCCCCTAAAAACTTACTGGTGTCTCAAGCAGAAGTTACTAGTTTTAAAACAATGGGAGAATAATAATCTAATTTAGGTTTCCTTCATTCCCCTTTGAGGGAAAATGTCAACTCAAACCTAATGCACAGATGGAGAAAGAAGTAATTGTCATATGGAGCTGACACACCCAGAATTAGCGCTGGAGTGTTGCTGTGTTCCAGATCCCCCCAGCTGATGTATGACAGAGTTCCTGTCCCTGTGTTGGCAGCAGGATTCACAACAGCTTTCAGCAGCTTGAGTGGTTATTTGGGTGTTTGTACCATGTTTTGTCATTCCTACCTAAAAGTATTCACTGATCATTAGCAGGAGTTCAAGTGTCAAATCACCAAATTACTGACTGCAAATTTTTAATAAGAAAAAAGAGGAATATTTTTGGCCAGGTAGTTGCATAAGTGATGGGGCTTGGTGGGAATTATGAATATAGAGATACTTCAATTATTACAGTGACAAAATCTGGATCCATTCTGCAAGTCTCTATTTGATTACAGGAGCTGGCTTAGAATTTCTGCACATCTGCTTCTTATCCGTAAAATGAAGGTTTTAATTATTTGCTGTTTCCATCACCGTTTTCTCCAATATTGCAGATATTGGAGATTTTGTACTGGTTTTATACGACCACAGCAGAGCACATTTCCCTCAGGTCTGCTCAAAAGGAATGGGGTTAAAGCTGCTGCAAGGGTCAGCACTGGTGGTGGGAGGCAAGATAGACATGGAGCACAATTGATAAATGCCACTCCTTAGTTTGCCACAGCTCTCTGTGTGACTGTGGTCAACCAAGCAGCTCTTTCAGCCTAAATTTCTGCTCTTTAAAGTCTAAACACTGCATCTTTACCTCCTAGTGGTGCTGGGAAGCTGTATTAGCTTAGTGTGTGCAAGTCCTCAGATCCTTGAAGACACTGAAATACTGAATGTTACCACCTGTGAGGGCACAGGGTGCACAACTGTGAGAACCTCCAGGGAACATTCTCACTTCCCAAGAAATAGCTTTTCATTGGAACAGTTCTTTTTGTCCCATGCAAGAGAGAGAGAACTTTACCAACATTAGCAACCGTGGATCTGATCACACCTCGTGTTTGGGTGACTGCAGGCATGCTGTGCTCCAAACCCAACACGAGTTTACACGAGCAATAAACACACAGAACCACTTTCATGGCTATTTTCAGTCTTGCGTAATTTTCAGAAGAAATAGCAAAACACAGCATAACTCCAATCTCACCAATATGGTTATCATCTGCAATAAAAATGTCACCTCAGTTATTAGCGGTGCTGCTAAATCACCAGCCTGGCTTGAAGCCTTCCATCTGGAGTAATAAGTTAAGGACAGTTTATCACAGGGGTGATTTATGGTGTAAACAGATCTTGCTGCTGGCATTTAGGAACATGTAGCTGCCTGCCACTCAGCCAAATTCTTTTATCACACTTGACTGAAGTTCCCAGCCTTGAATTATTAGTTAATAATATCCGAGCGAAAGCATAATTTATTGTTTAAGTAAACTTTGAAACACAAAAACAGTGTCTTAGCTCCCAGACTTAGTGCTTGCCTCAGGCAAAGCATTTTTCTTTCAGCACGGGATTGTAATAGAGCAGGAGCAAGGTTTGTAACTAATTCCAACACTCGCTGCATGTATAACTTACCTAATGGCAGAGCACAATCTCCTGAGCTGTTCTTCCCTCATTTCTGTATCATAAGACCAACAGCCTTCATGCCATAACTAAGCAGAGGTCAATCACACACAGTCAGACATGTCCAAACCTCAAAATGTACAAATAACGCATCTGTGCTTTCCTAATAGGGAAATCTGATACCGTTCCTTCTTTATCATTTCATCTGTTTTATCAACAGTGCTTGAGGAAACGCATGAATTTCCCCCTCAGAGGCACTTGTGGCTAATTTAGAGCAGGTAGTTACTTCGCTGAAAGGAATAACCTTGTCTGACAAGAATTTCTTAGCATTTAGGGTATTATTTACAGCAGTGCCGTGATACCGACAGCCAGCAGATGCCAGCACAGCACACAAGCACCAAAAGTGCCTCTTTCATGCTAAAGGAAGGATGGTGCAGAGCTGTCCCAAGTGTGTGGACCCAGAGATGAAGTGAACTTTCTCTTTGATGTTTCAGTATCATATATAAAGGATATAAAATATGGCACTATACTAAAGTTGATCTTGGATTTAAAGAGACCACTTACTGGAGAAAGGACTGTACACTGCTCTAGCAGGTAACTGCCTTCTCTCTTCAAAACTCACTTTTTTTCATATGGAACTCTGCCTGGAATTTCAGGCCTAGTAGATCTAGGGTTTTTTCCTCTGCATACTGAATTGAGGATTCTTAATATCAGATCTTCTATTTGTGTCAGTGTGCACAAATATGCCACAATCCCTCCACCCCCTCTGCACAGGAGAGTGGACCCTCCAGACATGCCGGGTTCTTGGCTGCTCACGTGCAAACAGGTCAGGCAGGAAGAATGAAAGTCCAGGTGCTCATGCTGCAAGCACTGCAATGCTTTCAATTGCAGATGGTCCTTTTTTCATCTGAAATTGTCAGTGCTCCTGCCAGAAGCCTTTGCAGCACCACAGTCACAGCCTTCTGACATTATTGAATGATGGAGATCACTTCTGACAGATTTCTTCCAGAGCAGAAAACGCTGGTCCCAGAGTGTTCAAAAAATCAGCAGGCAAGTCCTGACTGCCAGTGGAGATGGAGCAGGGGCAGTTGCTGGGCTCTAATTCTCCTTCCTCAGTGAAAGTGCAAGGTTCACAGATGTCCCCATAATCTTCCAGGGTGCTTTGGTAATACACTTTCTAGAGAAGGCAAGAAACAAGGCAAGTCGGAACAAAAGCTCCAGCTGCCTTTTTGAAAATTAAAGGAAATGATGGCATGCAAATTAGGCAGGAATTTACAAGGAAGAATACGAGTCTTTGTCTGACAAGGAAAAGTTCTACAGAAGCTTTCAGCTGCATAAGCTCCAGAGCCTGAACTTTCCCCAGGGTACAAACGAGACAGGAAAGGGCATTTGATCTGTCCTGGACCAGAGCTGGCAACTGACTCTGGCTGGTAGGGCCTGCAGTTTGGCCAAGGAGGCCAAAGGACATGACTGTAAAGGTGCAGGGCTCAGACAAGGCATGGCAAGAGGAATTGGAATTTCCCTGACAGCACAGAAGTGCAAGAGCAGGTGACGAGACTTTAACCCTGCTCAGGCACAGAAAGCATTTTAGCCCCACTTCTCCAACGTGAAGGACAATTCACTCTAAGTAAAAAGATATTTTTAACAAAGTCTTGAATGTTTTCCCATCAAATATATCCCTTGCTTTCAGTTGCAGTGTCTCTGAGATGAGTTCAATGCTCATTTCTTACCTGAGCCAGTGTTTTGTCCACCGTCTGTATGAAGCAATCCAGGTGTCTTGCTTGGGACGTCTGGTTACCAGTGAAATGGCTTTTCTGGAAGACAGGCACAGCATCTCAGGTTTGACCAGCATAAAGTCACCTTCTGACATTTCTTTCACTTACAAGTAATTCCAATTATCTTTCTCTTTCTTACATCCATTTCTTCTGTGCTGCCTTCCCCAGTTACTCCAACAAGTGACAGTTCTTTTCTAATTGAATGATATTGCATTATTCTTCCCATTTTTATTAATACCAGACCTAATTCTTGGGACACCACTCCCCTTGGTTAAAAAAGCACATTTTCATCGAGAACCAGGCAGTTACCTCAGCAATCACTTCTTTTCCAGTCTCCACAGACACAGGTGGCAGAGGAGCACCATGTGTAATATCCAGCCCATCCTGCACACAGGGAGAGGGATGGTGTTAATAAGGAACTGAGCTAAGGGTGAAGGCTCACACCTCTGCAGACTGTGCCCTTTTCCCCTTTGATTTGCTCCCTTGCTGCACACACCGGGATGTGCGTGGGGCAGAGTGACAGGAGCTGCTGTTCTTCCTCACCTGTCGGATTCACCGGCAGGATGAGGCACCTGGGAAGGTCCTGCTGATACTGAGGAAGGGTAGGAGTGGTAGCAGTCTGCCACCAGAGTGGCATTATCCAGCCCATGCACAGCACAGCTCCCCAGACAGGCTTAGTAGCAAAAAAAGCTTTATTTTGCTCAGTACCAAAACCAGAGGAAATATAATTAAAGAGATGAATATTAGCACATTTAGCCACACAACACTGGTGGGGTAGTGTGGACATATGCTGTCACACTCACCTCAGAATAAGAACTTCTGCTCTCTTCGTTGTAGTTGATTAAAGTCTGCTCACCATCCTGGGGTGGAGCAATGGCTTTGCTTTTAGCCCGAGACCTGTAACACTGGCAAAGCACAATGCTGGAGACTGAAAGGAGAAAGGAAAAGGAGAAATGGGCACTGGGAATAGATGGGTTTGGCTCAACACAGTGGTGGGAGAGGTTCCCAGCCCACGTCCAAAGGAGCTCCCTCGGGAAACCCCAGCAATGCAGCTGTGCAGATGGAATTCTTGTTTGGAGTGGTGAGACTGAGCAGGCAGGCAGAATAGATCATGCACAGGTAACCAGAGGAACAGTTCTCAGATAATCTATTAATTTTAATTGTGATAAGGAATCAGCAGTTCTTCTCTCCAGGATTAACCAACACGAGCTGGTACAGAGGAACCAGCTCTAGAACAAGGGAAATTCTCCCTATGGGAAAATTTCACTACTTTCCGTTTGCCAGGACACAGTAAATGTCAAAAAAGTCAAGTATTCAATTGCATTCAATGCAAGTGAAAATACTTGCTATGTTGTACTAGAGTTTAGCTTAATGACAATTTACATTTGCCAGTCATCATCTAGATGCAAAACAATCATGATTTTAGTAGGTTTGAGCTCATCAGCTGCAATTGCAACGAGACCCAGTAGGCAGATGACAGAGAACCTGCATGTCTAACTTAGGAGGTCCTTACCCAGTAGCAATAAGAAAGCCATCACTGTTATCACAATGGCACCACTTCCAGGTCCCACGGCTGCTTGTAGAACTGGTGAATATTTACATGTGTGTCCATCTGGGCAAAAGCAGAGCCTGATGTGCTGGTTCTGCCTTGTGGAAAATCCTTGTCTGTCCTGAATAATGATGGGCACCAAGTAGCTGCCTTGTGGGAGGTTTCTTAACATCAGAAGTTCAACTGACTGCCCTAAAAACACAAGTGAATCATTTCAAAACTCACAGAAAGAAGTTTTATATTCTAATATTCTACCGTTCCTTGTGTTGATAAAGGAAACTCATTTGCACCCTAATTTCAAGTACTTTTTGCAGCCTTAATGCACGTAATAGTAAATAGGATTAAATTACATCCCACTTTATCACCTCTCTGAGCCTTCTGGACAGAGATCTGTCCCAACCTGGCTGCACTCTGCCATAACTTCCTATTTTGAAGGCTGTTCTTTCCCATCATTCCAGTCTCACTGAGACTCACCAGTAACAAAACATAAAGGGAAGAGACAGTGAAATAACCAGAAGGCCCACAGCTGACAGTAAACTCAGGAAGGACACAAAAGGAGGAACTCACCGAAGTTCCTTCCTAATGTCCAGTTACGCTTCACATCTTCAGAGTCCTCAGCCAGCTCAAATGTAAATGGCCCCGAATGTGAATGGGCCAGAGCAGACTTGGCTTCTACAACGAGAGGTGTCCCTTCCTCTTTGTCACACATGTCTACAGAAGGAGCCACCAGCGATGGCATGTGATCATTAATGTCAGACAAGTAAAGCAGGATGGTGCCGGTGCCAGTCTGTGGTGGGATGCCTGGGCAGGAGCAAAAGAAACAGAAAAACACAACACGGTATTGGCAAGTGCCAGTCCATTGGCAGGATCTGCCTGGTTTATCCTGCCGGTCACACACAGCACAAGTTATGAACATTGGGGTGTTTTTATCCATTAACCTCTTAGATCCTTAGTCTTGCTATCTTTTTATGTTCAACATGCACCTCATCTCACAGTCCAAATACTGCTTGAGTATTCTCTGACTCGCTGCTTACCACGATCAGTAGCATGAACAATAATGGTATATGTGCTGTTGTTCAAAAAGGGGGATTCTTGATCAAATTCTTTTGCCACAGTAAGAACACCAGAGTTCTCATCCACACTCAGCCAACCATCTGGGTCATGGGCTAGTTCATATCTGAAAAAGAAAGGGAAAAATTACGAGTTATTATCTTAAATGGATTTTGGGTACCAAACTACACTTGCAAACCTCTTTACAGTCCTAAGCTATTTCTTATTCTGAGAGCTGGAACATCTCCACTTACTTTATCTTATTTGGCACATCATCTGGATATGTGGCAGGATACTTTCTAAATACCCTCCCAGGCTTCATTGAATCTTCCTTTTGGACAATAAGTGTAGGAGGATGAAACCTTGGAGCACGTTGTGGCTGTAAGACCTTGATGTTCACAGCTGTGTTTGTGGTTTCCAGATCAGAGATCATCACAATGCCATTTTTACACCAGAAGAAAGGTTCTTCATTTGCTACAGAAATGACAAGTCTAATCTCAGTGTCACCTTCGTAGCTGAGAGGCTGAAAACCCAAGATAAAAACAGTTTAATTACCAGTTACGATCTTTGTGTTGGCAGTCACCTCTGTTACCTGGAACACAGGTGAGAGGGGTTTACCCAGCTCAGCTGACTCTGATTCTCGCAATCAGACAGGCCACATGGCACATTGCCATGCTCAGCTTATCTACTGCTATTATCTCCTCACCTTGATAACACTCAAAATGCCTTCATTTGTGGCTGGATCTGCCTCAATGGTGAACTGCTCCTTCTCATTGCCCTTTGCTATTCTGTATTTTGCTCTCCATGCTGGGGTGTTGGGAGAGTCTTTATCTTCCACTTGGAGCCGTAACACAGCTGGGTGTTCTTCTCCTGCTGAAATCTGCAGCTGGTACTGGGGAGGTAAAGGAAGGAAATAAGGATGATATCTCTATTTATCTATTTAATGTAATCTAGTCACAATGGGCTAAGTTTTTGATGGTGCAGTGTAGCCACCAACTTGCCTAACTAGCACTCCATAGACAGACTGAGAAATGCCAATTAAATTATCTAAGGAGTGATAAGATAGTAACAATATGTAATTTGTTTTTCTTTCTTTCTTAAAATAAATTGGTCACTGGTTGAGAGCTGAAAATTCAGACTCTTGCCATCTAATATATAAACAGCACTGTCCTTGCATCACAACTTTTAAAAATGCAATAGGGATGATACTCAGAGAGAGGGAACAAATCACAGCTATGAGAAAAGTCAGAATTTTACTTGATAGGAGTTGATGACAAAGCACAGGGTTCTTGTGTAAACCGGTTTTTGCAGGTGATCTAACATTATTCCCTCAGGTCTTCCAAACACCAGGTAGGAGAGGCTGGTGCAAGTGTTTGCTTTTGTAGGTGACTGTACACACTGTTGTAACCCTGCTGTGTATCTTCCTGCCCTTCACAACGTCAGATATTTACACAGACATGTACCTGACATGATTCAGCACTCTGGATATGTGTGCTGGGTTTGGCTGGGATATTTTATTTAGGACTGTAAAACAGAGAGCAGATTGTAATCATAGAATGGTTTGGGTTGGAAGGGACCCTAAAGGCCGCCTGGTTCCAACCCCTACCATGGGCAGGGATGCCTCTCGTGAGATCAGGTGGTTCAAAGCCCTGTCCAACCTGGTCTTGAACACTTCAGGGGTTGAGCATCCACCCCTGCTCTGGGCAGTCAGCACCTCAGCTTCCCAGATGTCAGAATAATCTGGTCTGTCAACTTCCTTATGCTTCCAGTGAGGCAAAAACCTTCTGGTGCAATGCACAGAAAATTAACAAAGTTTAGCACTTTAAGAGATATTTCATCTGACAGATAAATCTCATTTGCATAAGTTTTGGCCTGGCTTTGCAGTGTCTGGGGGTTTCTATTTCCACTGCTGAGTGCATTTAGCAGTTGGAAGGACTGAACTGTATTTAGAAAGGCTCAGTGAAGTCATGATGTTTTCCCTTACATTATCACTAATAAATACAGGGAGGTGGTTGTTTGCATCTTCAACAGCGACAGTCACTGTTGCAGTAGATGACAGCTGGGGACTTCCACGGTCACTGGCTTTAATCAGGAGTTTGAAGGAGTTGGCAGTCTGAAAAACAGAATCAAGGAAGTTCCTGACACTTAGTTCAGAAACCGTTCCCACATTTTGCCAGCCACAGCTGGATGTGAGACTCTCCTTCCCCTTGTACCCGTAACTGTGTAGTGAACGTGTACCGTGCATCAAATGATGAGAAGATGCTAAATATACGTCACCTTATAATCCAGGCATCCTGACAGAAATATTGACCCTGTGGCAGGATCAATGTTAAATGTGAGTCCATCTGGAGAGGGCATTTGTGTACTTATAGAGTAGGACACCTGTGAGTTCGCAGTGCCGGCTTCGTCTTTGTCCAAAGCTGTGACTTGGATAACTGGCTCATCTAGGATGAAGAATTGAGATATTAATGGGAGTGTTTAGTCTCAGTGTGGAGTCTCTCAGGCCTGTCTGCAGGCTCTTGAACACACAGTGCCTAAGAAAACCTGCAACTTCTCCTGTGGCCATGGTTATCCCTGCACAGACTCTGGCCACTACTTCATTAGGGTGGCAAATCTGCCTAAAGAGCTGTTAGACAACAGAATTACCACACTCCTGAATTTACTGCATCAAAAACACATACTATTTTTTCATGCCAGCTCCTGAGGAGTTGACACCACGTGTGTACACACCCAGACTAAGTCTTTGTATTTCTGAGCCGTGTCTGACCACCTCCTGTGATGCTGGGTGCTTGTGCAGCTTGTAGATCCACAGCTGAGACCAGCCTGCTACAGTCTTGGCTTGTGGTTAAGAAAAAATACCTTGGAAGTTTTTCCAGAGTGTCTCCAATGATATTCTAACGTACATGGAGGTTAATCAGAAAAGAGGTTGAAATGTAGGAAACAGGAAATTTTCCCTAACCTCATGAATGTTTAAGTAAAAGGTAGAGAAAGGGATAGATTTAGTAGGAAAGGGATAATAACAATGAAGGAATTAGAACTAGAACCGTTATATACAAAATAGCAGCAATCATCGTTTGGGTGGCTCTTACCTTCACTGTGGTTCTCTCTTATGGTAGTGACATATTCTTCCTTGGAAAACTCAGGTGCATTGTCATTAATATCTTTGACCTTTATCTTGAAAAATACGGGGCGGTCCAACAGCTCACCAGATTTTCTGTTCTCAACAGCAAAACGAATCTAAATGAGTAGCAACACAGACATCAGAATGAACTGAGCAGCACCGCTCAGATATCAGAACAGAGCAAAAACCTTCCGTTTTTTGCTTCCATCAAATTTGCTTAGCACTGGATTTCAATCAGATGGTTAAGTCATTATTTCACCTTTCAAAAGTGGTAGATTCATAATGGTCATCCTGGGCCTCAAACAACATTTTTAAAAGTAAAAAAATATTTTAACTGGAGCTGGATTATTTGAAATGGCTGCCTAAAAGGCAAGATGTTGCACAGAATACCACACGGAGAACTGTAATTTGGGTACAGTTAATCCACAGAGACACAAATAGAAATCATTACAGAATAGACATAAGGAGACCACGACTGAAAAACTTTTTTCAGGAGGAAAACAAACCCACACTCCCATATTTCATTCATAAACTTGTTATCACATTTCTTTCATTGCACTTTCTGCTCGTGAACACTTTTCTGCTTTTTAGGGAGAAACATATGCTTCCTCTTATGTAAAGTTACAGTAACAGAGCTTTGCAGCTCCTCCAGGATTACCCAGTTTTTTGTAACACATGACTATCTGCTCACATTCTCCTGATTGGGAGGTTTTGTTTACAACTCCGTGTTCTGGCCACTGGAGCTGTAACAAATTTTGAATTTCAGGCCAACTTTTTAAGTTTTTAGGTTATGATCAGGGGTCATACCAAAAAGAAGATCGAAAAGGAGTGCACAGATATTTGTGGAAGTTCAAAGAAGCCACAGAGATTTATCATGAATAGTGATGTGGAAGTTAATTGGTCTCTGCTGAGAAAATTGATTTAGCATGTATTTGTAGGTGCAAGATAAGAAAAGCAGATCATGAAAATACACATTTAACATTATTGTAGATGTGTCTCATTCCTGTGAAGCATTTAGCCATGAGAGAACAGCTGACCTTTGCAGACAGTTGGAAGGGTCCTGTCCAAGTGTGTTACCTGAAAAGCTGGGGTCCTCTCCCTGTCGATGGTGCGATGCACGTACACGTGTCCGTCTTCTACGGAAAACAATCCCACCTCTGGGGGCTCATCTACCCCTGGCCCACTGATTAAATACCTCAGTGATGAATTATATGATCTGTTACTGAACAGCTTTTGAAGAGAGAAGTAGGACAGCGCAATGTGAGCAGGGAAGATGGAACAGAAATAAAAATAATTTAGATCACTTCTCTTTCTGCCCCCTTCCCCTTTGCAGATGGGGCCTCTCCTGGTCTCAGCCCACCCCACAGCTCCCTGTCTGCAGCACGACTGAGAAGTGTGCNCTGCTACAGTCTTGGCTTGTGGTTAAGAAAAAATACCTTGGAAGTTTTTCCAGAGTGTCTCCAATGATATTCTAACGTACATGGAGGTTAATCAGAAAAGAGGTTGAAATGTAGGAAACAGGAAATTTTCCCTAACCTCATGAATGTTTAAGTAAAAGGTAGAGAAAGGGATAGATTTAGTAGGAAAGGGATAATAACAATGAAGGAATTAGAACTAGAACCGTTATATACAAAATAGCAGCAATCATCGTTTGGGTGGCTCTTACCTTCACTGTGGTTCTCTCTTATGGTAGTGACATATTCTTCCTTGGAAAACTCAGGTGCATTGTCATTAATATCTTTGACCTTTATCTTGAAAAATACGGGGCGGTCCAACAGCTCACCAGATTTTCTGTTCTCAACAGCAAAACGAATCTAAATGAGTAGCAACACAGACATCAGAATGAACTGAGCAGCACCGCTCAGATATCAGAACAGAGCAAAAACCTTCCGTTTTTTGCTTCCATCAAATTTGCTTAGCACTGGATTTCAATCAGATGGTTAAGTCATTATTTCACCTTTCAAAAGTGGTAGATTCATAATGGTCATCCTGGGCCTCAAACAACATTTTTAAAAGTAAAAAAATATTTTAACTGGAGCTGGATTATTTGAAATGGCTGCCTAAAAGGCAAGATGTTGCACAGAATACCACACGGAGAACTGTAATTTGGGTACAGTTAATCCACAGAGACACAAATAGAAATCATTACAGAATAGACATAAGGAGACCACGACTGAAAAACTTTTTTCAGGAGGAAAACAAACCCACACACCCATATTTCATTCATAAACTTGTTATCACATTTCTTTCATTGCACTTTCTGCTCGTGAACACTTTTCTGCTTTTTAGGGAGAAACATATGCTTCCTCTTATGTAAAGTTACAGTAACAGAGCTTTGCAGCTCCTCCAGGATTACCCAGTTTTTTGTAACACATGACTATCTGCTCACATTCTCCTGATTGGGAGGTTTTGTTTACAACTCCGTGTTCTGGCCACTGGAGCTGTAACAAATTTTGAATTTCAGGCCAACTTTTTAAGTTTTTAGGTTATGATCAGGGGTCATACCAAAAAGAAGATCGAAAAGGAGTGCACAGATATTTGTGGAAGTTCAAAGAAGCCACAGAGATTTATCATGAATAGTGATATGGAAGTTAATTGGTCTCTGCTGAGAAAATTGATTTAGCATGTATTTGTAGGTGCAAGATAAGAAAAGCAGATCATGAAAATACACATTTAACATTATTGTAGATGTGTCTCATTCCTGTGAAGCATTTAGCCATGAGAGAACAGCTGACCTTTGCAGACAGTTGGAAGGGTCCTGTCCAAGTGTGTTACCTGAAAAGCTGGGGTCCTCTCCCTGTCGATGGTGCGATGCACGTACACGTGTCCGTCTTCTACGGAAAACAATCCCACCTCTGGGGGCTCATCTACCCCTGGCCCACTGATTAAATACCTCAGTGATGAATTATATGATCTGTTACTGAACAGCTTTTGAAGAGAGAAGTAGGACAGCGCAATGTGAGCAGGGAAGATGGAACAGAAATAAAAATAATTTAGATCACTTCTCTTTCTGCCCCCTTCCCCTTTGCAGATGGGGCCTCTCCTGGTCTCAGCCCACCCCACAGCTCCCTGTCTGCAGCACGACTGAGCAGTGTGCAGGGGGCCCCTCTTACCTCTCCCACTCCATAATCTTCTTTCCCCTGAGTGTTCTTGCAACTTCCCACGGGAAGAACGGTAAATCCCTCCCACCTCACAGTTCTACCCATCTCTGTGGAAATTAGGCAAGTTTGGACAAGCACATTTTATAAAGTTGCTGTTTAATGCGCACTTCTTGCCCTCTGCTCCCTGTGGTATTTTATTGTACAATTTGAGGTGATGAATGCCTCACTGAGCTTCAAGCACAACTTTTCCTGCAAGGTGGTTTGTACCTGTCCAGCATATTTGGGGAATGGTCCTTTGTCCTCCTCTTGAATATCAATGGCAGTGATAATCCAGGCCCTTTTTGTTCGCTTCAAAGGTCGAAGAATGTCTGACTGATAAGAATGCATCCCCTATTGGATAAAGAAGTGGGTTTAGTGCCACAGTTTGCAGTTAGCTGTTGTGTATCTGTTATTATATAATACTGACTACAAACCTGAATACTCTTCCTTCTGATGGCTTGTCTCAAACTGAAATCTTCAATTTCATGAGAAAAACTGTCAGCAGTGGTAACCTTGTGAAAAAAAGAAAAGTCATTGTGACAAGTGTGGATCGCTAGAAAACCTTGATTTCTTGTCTGTGAGGAATTTGCTTTCACAGAAACATATTGATCCAGTTTTGACAGTATTGTATTGAATTGTGTCTAACCTTTAACTCCACAAATATCATCACAAATATCATCCATCTCATTCCAGATGAATGCCACAACAGCTGTAAGGGCAATTCCTCCAGTCAGGCAATGCCAGTCCCCATGAAAATGCTGTGTCCATGCAGGTACCAGTCCACGGTAACATCTCTGTGGCTTTTCCCAAATCAAATACCACCAGTTTTTTAAAATATTCACTCCTGTCTCTCTGTGTCCAGTGCTCCTTTAGAAGTTGTCTGGTATTGACAGGACATAAACTGACTTTTGCAAGAAAGAGTTAAGTCTGGGGAGAATTTCAGAGTCTCAGGGGCTCTGTGGTGTGACTTGAAGTGTTCTAAATACAGCTGATTTACCAGGAGGTGATCACTGGACCAAAATCTCTAACTCAGATGAGTAAAATGAATCACTGAGGATGGTGGTTACACCCAAATAGGCACAATTTGCCTTTTTATAAATGCAAGCTTCCTTCCCTGCCTCAAAAACTGCTTTTTCCTGGAAATCTTTTACCTTCAAGGACTATGACAGTGCTCAAATTAAACCATTGCCATTAGCTCACAGGTAACTTGTACGCTTTTCTTTTCCTGCTCAACACTGTCCTTGAAAATATTGGTGTTTATTACTCATCCTATCAAATGTTTCCAAAAGCGGAACAGATCTCTGCCTGCCCAGATTCAGGCAAAGGCCTTTGCCCCATGACTATTCTGAAGAAAGAAAACAGTTGTAAAATTGTCTTGGTTATAAACCACGGGATTTATATGGGTTTTAAATGGGTATTTAAATGCGGTTCACCAGTAATGCCTTGGAGCTGTAAAGCTGTTTATACCCAGGGAAAAGCTCTGTGATGTATGAAGAGCAAGCAAGGCTCCAACTCAGCACTTGCAAGTTGTCTTTGTTGGATTTTCTCTGAGTTCAGCCCTGCTGGACCCCCTGAACAAGCTATTTTCCCCTTTTCTATATGTAGTAATTTTTAATCATTTTGGAAGCTT
>VYZQ01039406.1:0-16496 GCA_013400655.1 Mystacornis crossleyi
GGCAGGGTTTGGGGCAGGGTTTGAGGCAGGGTTTGAGGCAGGGTTTGGGGCTGGGTTTGGGGCTGGGTTTGGGGCAGGGTTTGGGGCTGGTACCGTGCTCGGCGATGCCGGTGGGCGAGCGGCGATCCCGTGGTGCCGCGGACGCGCCGCGGGTGCCCCCTGGCACGGCTGCTCCCTCCTGCTGCTCCTCACTGCTCGGCCGGGCCAGCTGGGACCTCTCCATTCCCGACCTGGCAAAGAGGCCAAAGTGAAGTTGACTTTCAGGAAATTTGGAGAATCAAGATGTGCCCAGCAAGGCACATGAAGGGCTTTGGTGGGATGCAGCTGTTGGGACTGGCTGAAGAACCCAAGGGCTGCCTGAGGTGGCTTCCCCAGCAACCAAAGGAAGGTGGATTTCAGCTGTCCTTTGGATAAGAAGAGCTGAGCAGTACCTGTAACTTTTAGATCAGGTCAAAGACCTCTAGGAACTAGAGAGCTGAAATGAGAACTATGACGAATTTTAAAAGTTTGACTCTTATAGTAAGGAACTCACTGGAGCTGTCGTGTTGCTCACAAAGAATCCACATGAAGAAGAAAACAAACCACATTCAAGACTTTTATAGTAAATTAAGTTCCCTCCAAATTCTCCCACAGATTAGTTTTGCACTGGTGAATATTGAATACTTCCTTTATTTAACACATTAAATAGCACAAAAACTGAGAGCTAAACCACTTAGCAGGCGGGTCCTGCTGACACAAGTTGTATAAACGTGACCTCTCTGTCCAAACCTCGTCAGTGCTTCCTGCCTGTCACTCCAGCTGCAGCTGGAAGGGGACTTTGGCTGCGGGGACAGAGCAGCTGAGGCCACGCTGGACCCCAGAACTGCAGAGCCTTTTGTTTAGCACAGCTGCTCCCAGCTCCTGAGGAGCCACACCAGTGGTAGCTCCCTTAATGCCTGTGAAAGTGTAAGGAGTAAACAAGATCACGAATTTAACAACAAAAGTCACTATTTGAAAACATCTGTAGGGAAGGAGGTGAGCTAAGCCTTGCTGAGAAGCCAACACTTACTTTACCCCCTTGAGGAGGGCTGGCTGCATTAAAAACTAATGACTTATTTCGTGTGCAATTTGTGCCGTTATTTAGCTTAGCAACAACTGGATTTCCTGTAAAGTCAAGGGAAATAGCAATCCCCAGAAAGGAGCCCGGACAGCCATCAGTTCTGGCAAAAATAAATACGGAGTGGTGCGCAAATCAAATTTATTGTTAAGCCTGGACATTCAGAGTGGGGGCTCTGGGAAGCATTGCAGAGCTGCAGCGTTCGGGACAGCTGCTGGGGGATATTCCTTTCACGAGGATATTGCATTTTACTTTCCTGCATCGTGCTGATTTTCTGGTGCTCAGTAGGAGTCTTTTAGAATTTCCTGAGCACTGTAGCTGGTGCCTGAGCAGATTGTTTTGGTTTGAGCTGCAGTATAATTTAGATTGTTTGGGTTTCCGATTCTAGAGTCAGTTCACATAACAGAGAGACGCTGACATTTCAGGGAATATTTATTGCAGTAGTGGAGTTGGCTAAGATTTTAACCTCTAAAACACGGAGGGTATTCAAGCCTCCCGAAAATCTTTTCCAGCAGGTGTGGGCGGAGGGGACTCGAGGAAGAGCAGGCAGCAGGAGCCCTCCCTGATCCTCAAACCCAGTTTAATGCTTTCCTCATTGGCATTCATACAGCATCAAATGGCTCCCCATAAATGAGAAGAAGAGTGAATAAACAGCACATTTGTTTGGGGCAAAGATCAGAGGGGGAAGAGGCGCTGGAGGTGCCTGGGAAGGTTTGTGTGGGGTGAGCGTGGCAAGGCTCCCATGGAGACAGGGAAGCAGCCGGCATTCATCCCGGAGCCTTTGTCCCCAGCACAATGGGCAGCCCGGGCGCAGCAACACTGAAGAGCGGCGAGTTTGCAAAGTACTGGACCTTCAAGTAATGTCCATGACTAATTGGCTTTTAATTGGCTCTGCCGTATTGTTATGGAAACACGGAGCTGCAGGAAAACCCACCTGCTTCTGGCGCTGCGCGAATCCGGGACTTGGGTAATTCCTGGCTGATCAGAAAATAACTCTGAGGAATTATTAACTTTGCATTCACAGAGCTTTAACTCGTCTCTTTTAGAAACTTACTCGGAGCAGATCAAACAGCTGCGTGTGTACATTGCCCTGAGTGCAGTTACACTCAGAGCTGTACTTTATTTTCAAAGTGTAGGACTTGTGGTTTTTAACCAAAATGAGGTGTGATTTTTATTTTTGTACTATTTTACCTAAACTGTCAGAGTTCAGGGAACTCAGAATGGTTTCAGGTGTGGCTTATCCCCCGCAGGAATTAGAGACCTTAGGCGTGCATGTTTTTGAATTATTTATGACTTTTCATTTACTGTTGAGATTAAGTATGTTTTCATACTGGAGCTGAGTGTCTGTGTGGGTTTTCTGAATACATCAGTCTCTGGCTGGTGCTGTGAGCTCCCCTCCAACAGAAATCCTATGAATGAGCTTCCTGTGATCAATCCAGATGCTTAATCTCAGCTTTTAAATAACTTTATCTGTCAGGCATTAAAGATGAATGTTTAAAAGCATGAATTTTTAGCGGCTATAATAAAGATCACTAAACAGCCTGGCTTTATATGGGTACTTACAAAGTATAGTTATAACTACAACTATAATGGTTACAGTTCTGGGAGGTTTCTTGTTACTGGCTGATGATTGTCATTTTCTTGCCAAAATCACCAGCCCCTAGAAAAAAATCCTTTAAGTGATGGCCACGTGTTTTCTTGCAAACCCTTCCATCTCCCTGCACGGTGATACAAATCTTGGAGCGGTGCTGTCACACAAAGCAGAACTGTGCCTTGCTGTCCTTCCTGTGGTGGCTTCAAGCACTCTGGGGACAACACAGACCTGGGCCAGACCCCCAAAATGCTGAAGAGCAGAGCTGTCCCTGTGTTACGACAACACTCGGGGACAGCTGAGGGGCAGAGGGGCTTTATTCAGGACCGTCCTGACCCCCTGACTGACCACTTAAATTACAGCACATCCCTGCCAACCCTCCCAGCCCAGAGCAAACACCCCTCTGGTAGAGCTGGTGATGCTTATGTGAGAATGAATTCTCACTCCAGACCGTGCTTGTGCCAAGGAAGGCCGGGCCAGGTGATCCTTGATGTCCCTTTTAACCTGGTATTCTGTGATTTCCAGTCAGGGGGACAGTCCCGTTGGGGAAAAACCTCTGTCTGGACATTTTTGGAGATCTGCTTTTAGCCCAGTCCGTAAGGAATAGCAGCAGAGGCATGTGGAAGCAAACACAGCCACACCCTCACAGGCCCACGCCAGAATTGCCTGGATACACTCTGCTTCTCCTTCCTGCTTTTCAAACTCAAGATTTTTAGAACCCCGTCTCTCCTGGTGTCCTGACTTGGATTTTACAGAAAGATGCCTGAAAGCCTACGATCAAAACCTACTACCTAAAATCCTGTGGCGTTCTGAGCACTGACAGCTCCAAGCAAGGCCCTTGACACAAAGCAGAGAAGCCAGAGGCAGCAGAGCTGCGCTCCCGGGGATCATTTCCTCTGCCCCGGCTTGTGTAACAACCCTCGCCCCTCGAGTGTCCCTTCACGTAGCCGTGTGCTGTTTAATCCCCAGGAATCCTTCCCTTATCTCCCGTGTGCTGCAGGGGATGGCAGTAAAATTCAAATATCCAGGGAGCCTTTTCATGTCTCCCAGATAGAGAAGTGTTCTCCCTAACAGAGTCAGGGGGTGCTTAGCAGCTGGGTGAAGATCCTACTGAATTCCACTCTGAAAGTTTAAAAATGTGCCAAAGCTCTGTTTGATGTCTGCAAAGCTGCAGCTATCCCTGAGCGTGGTACAGACTCGGAGAGCTCCTACTTACTGCCATGTAAATTCCTTTGGGATTTATTTCAGCACCTCACAGATTCAGAGCCTCGTGGATTTAGCGTGACAGAAAACAAAGATGGCTCGTTTAACAGCAAACAGCGTGCCTTCAGCTGGCTGTGAGTTACTTCTGAGCGGCTCTTCCTAAGCATTTGGGAAAATCCGACAGGAATGGGTGAGGGAAGGGGCTGCGAGCGCCAGTTTTGCATCCAAGTTGGGGATTTCTTAGGAGGTGTGTAAGGGCTTTTTGGTGCCTGCAGGTTCCCAGTGCTCCCACAGCAGAGCTGTGCTGGGGATGTCCCTGAGCAGAGGGGACAGGAGGCACTGGGGGACCCGCGCTGAGGAGTCAGAGCCAGCAGAGAAGGGTCAGGAGACACTGGGAGAGCCGAGCTGAGGTGTCACAGTCAGGAGAGAGGGGACGGGAGGCACTGGGAGCCCCGAGCTGAGGTGTCAGAGCCAGGAAAGAGGGGACGGGAGACACTGGGAGACCCGAGCTCAGGTGTCAGAGCCAGCAGAGGGGACAGGAGGCACTGGGGGACCCGCGCTGAGGAGTCAGAGCCAGCAGAGAAGGGTCAGGAGACACTGGGAGAGCCGAGCTGAGGTGTCACAGTCAGGAGAGAGGGGACGGGAGGCACTGGGAGCCCCGAGCTGAGGTGTCAGAGCCAGGAAAGAGGGGACGGGAGACACTGGGAGACCCGAGCTCAGGTGTCAGAGCCAGCAGAGGGGACAGGAGGCACTGGGAGAGCCGAGCTGAGGTGTCACAGTCAGGAGAGAGGGGACGGGAGGCACTGGGAGAGCCGAGCTGAGGTGTCAGAGCCAGGAAAGAGGGGACGGGAGACACTGGGAGACCCGAGCTCAGGTGTCAGAGCCAGCAGAGGGGACAGGAGGCACTGGGGGACCCGCGCTGAGGAGTCAGAGCCAGCAGAGAAGGGTCAGGAGACACTGGGAGAGCCGAGCTGAGGTGTCACAGTCAGGAGAGAGGGGACGGGAGGCACTGGGAGAGCCGAGCTGAGGAGTCAGAGCCAGGAGAGAGGGGACAGGAGACACTGGGGCACCCGAGCTGAAGTGTCAGAGCGAGCAGGGAGGGGACAGGAGGCACTGGGGGACCTGAGCTGAGGAGTCAGAGCCAGCAGAGAAGGGTCAGGAGACACTGGGAGAGCCGAGCTGAGGTGTCAGAGGCAGCACGGGCNGAAAGAGGGGACGGGAGACACTGGGAGACCCGAGCTCAGGTGTCAGAGCCAGCAGAGGGGACAGGAGGCACTGGGGGACCCGAGCTGAGGTCTCAGAGCCAGCAGAGAGGGGACGGGAGGCACTGGGAGACCCGAGCTGAGGTGTCAGAGCCAGCAGAGAGGGGACGGGAGGCACTGGGAGACCCGAGCTGAGGTGTCAGAGCCAGCAGAGAGGGGACAGGAGGCACTGGGGGACCCGAGCTGAGGAGTCAGAGCCAGCAGAGAGGGGACAGGAGACACTGGGAGAGCCGAGCTGAGGTGTCAGAGCCAGCAGCTGCCTGCTGGGAGCCCGGGGAAGGCGCAGCTTCCACTCCTCAGATCCTCTATCAGGAAGCAACAACAATTATCTCACCCCGGTGTGTTTGCTGCTTTGTAAAAACATCCTCAGAGCTTCAGAGAGCGCTGTTCTCCACCAGAGACTGTAATTCTGCATGTTCCTTCTATCCAAGCTCCATGCCTGCTATTCTGATGCCTTTTGAGACAGTTTTAAACTTCCTGACAGCAGCCTGTCCTTTGCCTTGTTCAAGTACTGTTCTGGCAGGTGACTGTGAAAAGTAACTCCCAAATTCACTCACAGAACTTCTCAGAATACTCTGAGCTGGCAGGAACTCACGAGGATCAGTCTTAGGGAACGGCCCATCACAGCTGGATCAAACCCTGAACCTTGGCACTATTAGCACCATGCTCTGACCAACCGAGCCAGTCTCGGGGCCAATCATTTTCCTTTGCCAATAATTACGAGTCACTTGCCAGTTCCTAGAGCCCAGAAAACGCTGCCTAGCGATTCTGCATTTATTGGGATCCTGCCTGTGTTTTGACAGCCAACAGAGCAACTTCTGTTTTGTCTTTTGCCGGCGATATGGTTGAGTAAGAAATGTTATTGGGAGGTCAGAGAGCTGGTGGCAGGAGTGTGACGTGACCACATGCAGCTGCTCCCGGGGTGTCAGGGCTGATTCCTGCCAGCCTTCAGCACCCTGCTCATCTCCCTTCTCCACGGCTGGACCTCTGCTTGTCCCAGCAGCACCTCCCATTTCTTTGATGATCCCCATCCCACCAGGTTTGCGTTGTATTCATCACCAAATTCACTTAAATTTACCTCAGTTTAAATTTAAACAGGCTCTTTTCTACTGCAGCAGAACACTAAAGCAGGTGCATCACTTCAGCCAATTATGGCATCTCATTGACATAAACCCAGTTTAATTAGAGTTCAGCTTTGTTGTCTTGGTTGCAATCCTTACTCGTAAAATAAGGTTACAACCTCCTCGAATATTTTGCTAAGTGAAGATTTCAGTATTACCCTTTTCAAGTAGTTCATCCAAGTTCAGGTTACGGGTTATACAAGTTCATTTACGGCTTTACTCAGGATTTTGCTTTATAGGCCACTTTCCAGCTTCTGTAATGTGTTTATACTGTATTCATTCCCATGATGATTTAATAGCATAAAATCATGATTTGTGTGGGGCTTTGGCAAACTTTAATGCTCCTCCTGGAAGTTCTCCCCTCCCTTCTATCAGGCAAAATCCCCTGGACTCTGCAGGGTGGCCATGAGCAACATCACTGAATATTTACAGAAAGTCATCATAAATTAATACAGATTTTTACTGGAGGAAAAAATGGGTACGAGTAACATCCTTCTGTCTCTGAGCAAACAGATGCCATAAATAGAGGTTATTGTGTGAATGTGTGTAACCCCAGGTTTATGGGTGATTTCCAGGAGACCAAATACAGTATTTCAAGGCACTCTAAGCCAAAATGGTTAAGCAACTTGACTGTGGGAATAAGCACACAATAAATGACATTTAAGAAGTGCAGCTTGGGCACACAGCAGGCCAGCAAAGACAGACTAAAAATGCAATCCTGGTCATATTAGCATTAGCTGGACAGTGTGGCCAAAATTAAAGAAACGTTGCTCAGATCTTGACGGTTTCTCATTTTTTGAAATGTTGTGTTGGAAATGGCATAGCTTTTCTAATTTTTTAAATTAATAATAACCAGTATATTAATTATAAGCAGGATGTTAGTCTTAGATCACTTTTAATCAGCATTTAGCAGAGTTTGTCACAAGCAGCAACGTGGGAACACAGCTTGGGAAAATCCCTGAAACTTGAAGTTTTAACTTGAAGTTTTGGGAAAATCCCAGAAACTTGAAGTTTTGCTGTGCTAACCTTGATGTGCTCCAGTGAGCAAGGCCTGGAAGGGAGAGAGAGATACATTGCTGAAACTGGATACAAAAAGTGCAGAACTTCTGGACCACAGAGCCCCAGCAAAGAACTCCCAAGTGCTAACAGGACTTGCTGCAGGATAGAGGAGCAGGTAGATTTTATTAAAATAACTCTCGTTTCTCCCGTCCCCCCCTTCCTCACATTCACCCCTGTGTTCTTTCAGCTGCATTTTAACTGAACAAGCAAAAACCCTGATTAAACAAGTAGGTGCTGCCCTGGAAATTGCAGATAGATTATTTAACAGGGGGATGAAAAATTGAACCAAAAGCACCTTGCACCCTTTAGAACCGCCTGAGGCTCAGTTTCTCTTTGAAAGGCTTGGCCGTGCAGCAGAACTGCAGAACCTGGGGAGGAAACATCACCCAGCTCCTGCCAGAAACCAGAAGCAGACACTAAATGATGTTGAAATATGCAAAATGAGCTTTCTAACTCTTGTTTCGGATTATCTACCTCCTCGGTGCGGAAACTTCATGTCCAAAGGACATCAGAGTGACCTTAAAGGTAATTAAGTGATGCAAACCCCAGTTCTGAGAGAGGTTCTGTTCTGGCAGCTGTACATTTAAGGCGTGACGGAAGGCACTAACGCTGGGGGATTAAACAGGAACATTCTGTAGGGGAGATCTTTAATCCTCCACGGCTCAGTGCTGCTGTTTCACCCCCTGAGCACTGGCTGGGGTTATGGGGCCAGCACAGGCTGCAGTGCAGAGCTCATAAATGAGGCGGAGGAGAGGGATGGACACAGTCACCAGGAAAATTCCTCACGGGGAAGTTGGGTGAGCAGGATTCCTTTTTCCCCAGTCAATGTTATTTTAACAAAAGGTTTTGGCTCTTTGCTTCTCTCTTTTTTTTTTTTTTTTTTTTTTTTTTTTTTTTTTTTTTTTTTTTTTTTTAACCAACGCTTAATTGCAGTTTTCCCCCTCATTATTGGAGCCTCTTCCTGCAGGATCCCAGCTGTGTGTGAGGGGATGCAGCTCTTTCGGGGGGACACATCGTGCTCCCCATCACAAGCAGCCCCTGCCCTCCCCAGGAGCCCCACAGGGGGCAAAGACCCTTCCTTTGGGCACCCTCACAGGTATTTAGAAACAGATACTTCCTCTCGTTTTCAGAGAGCTTCCTCAATAGATTTCCACAGGAAAAGAGGGAACTCTGTATGAAAAACAGGAAGCAGTTCTCAGAAGCTTTCTGTAACCAGCACTAGGAGGAAGACTTAAAATAAAAGTGGTTGTTTGAAGCAGTAGGTGATACCAGCTGTATTATCTTATGTAAAAACAGTGATTAAAGTTAACATCATAAGGCTGCAGTAGAATTAAAAGCCTCGGGTGTTTATAAAATATATTTAGCTTTTCATTGTAGTTGACAGTAGGTGACCAACACTGGAACTTCTGCAACCAGGTTTTTACACCGTATTTTCTATTTTCACTTTACTGCCCTGGGCAACCCTTTATGGAAAACTTCCCATCTGCTCAGTCTTGGATGGGATCCCAAACTTTCTAACGCTGATCCCATTCCTCTTGCCCCCAGTGAAAGACTTAATCTTTTCCCTTGGCTTTTTGACATTCTGTAACTCACAAATTCTGTAATTCACAAATTCTGTAATTCTCAAATCCCGAGATTTACGCATTAGAAGGGAAGACAGGTCAAGATAAAATTTGACAAAATCTGACACGCGGAAATATTTGTTAATTAAAACCTTCTAGAGGTTTTGCACTGATCCTTTCTGATCCATCTTCAAGCTCCCACAAAGTCCCAAATATTATGGAGTTGTTTCAGATTTTACTGTGGGCACTGAAAAGGCAGGGGGAATTTGTAACTCTCCACCTTAAATGCAAGTACAGTCACACTAGGAAAATGTTCCAGTTGGTTTCTGACTGCATTGGGAATCTTCTTAGGCTGTGGAGTGTTAGGTAGGTGACACAGGCCCATCAAAAATGGGGATACAACATATGGAATGACAATTTTGGGGGAGAAACTCTTAAATTTGTAAATCCTTCAAAGGAAATTTGACCTTACTTTTACTGTCACTTTCTACATTTCATAAAACCACACATCAGAAAGAAGATGGATTTGGCCTTCACAGTATGTTTGCACTTGAGAACTCGGGGATAATACATTCTGTGCTCATTTCTAATACAGAAAATGGTAAAAAAATGAAAGCAGAGGATATTTCTGAGTTCCACTGCTAGGCTTCAGTAATTAGACACATTGTGTTTCCAGAGACATACGAAATAAAAGTTCAACATCCTCACAAAGGCAAAAGCATCTGAAACAAAATCTCTTTTATCCACTCTACTCAGCTGGCAGTGCTGCTGGTTCGATTTTTAAAGCCATCCCAGCAGCACCCCAGAATTTCAGGGAAACGTTTCACACTGTACTTTTTGAAGTCTCCATCAGAGCGAGCACAGAAGGCTTTGGGGGATCTGAGCGAGTCCCTTTGAGCTCCGCACACTCAGGAGTGATGTGCTGCAGAGTTCTGGGCTCCTTTCAGCTCAGTCCCACAAGAAAGCCTGGTGGGTTTGGTTTGTTGCTCGAGCTAAAACTGTTGGAAGCACTGGGGTTTGTCCAGAGGCTCTTTCATCTGAGAGAGGCTGAAAAAGCAGCAGCGGGGCTTTGGAGTGAATGTAGATATTTCTGGGGTTTGTTTTCTGTAGATACTTTAAACAACTAAACGGGGTGGGGGGAATCAATATGGTCTGTGCAAAGTGCAATGTTGTTGCAGTGCTAAGCCTCAGATTTACCAGCAGATAAATCTTCTCCCTCCAAACCATCGTTTATGGCTCTTTAAAACGCTCCTGATTGTGGTGGGTCCGAGGAACCAGCACAGCGATGTTTGCTGCCCTGTGATGGGCCAGGGGGCTCAGCAACTGAGAGAGGCCCTAAGGTGCCCTGAGAGGGCATTTTCACACCCTGCAGTGATCAGCCTGGCCAGAGCAGCTAAAGGCGGCGTTTAACATGCTCTGCCTGCCTTTCGGATTGTAAATTCCTCGGAACGGGGCAGGAGTACATTAAATATTGGATACCTGGAGGGTCAGTAAGAAAAGCTGCTGGCAGTAAACCCAGCCAGCTGTAGGTTTATGTGCTCCAAGGATTAATGACAGCATCCCAGGAGCATGCACGAGTCTGCTTTGCATTTGCAAAGGCTCATTGAGCTGCATCGATCCTGCCCAGAACTGGGAGAGTCAGGATAAATGCTGCTTATTTGCAGGGCTCTCATCCTGCTGGGAACAGAAAGAACCTTAGTTTCAGATGTGAGGGCCACTATTAATGCTGGTTTGAGAAGCAACAGGCTCCAGATCTGATGAAGGGTCAAAGCCAGTTAAAAAAACCCCAACTGGTGCCTAAATTTGATTTTCTAGCAGCAGCATTTGTTTAAAACGCCAGATCGCTCCCAGATCTCCAGTTAAAACCCAGACACATCATTGGGGACAGAAAGAAAGGACATTCCACGTGCAGATCTCTTTCAGGCGGCTTTTCAAGCACGTCATGCCCCAGTGCCTCACGTGGCCTCCAGGTGTGGGCACCAGGGCTGGCAGAGAGCACCTCGTGGTGACAGTGCTGGCACCTGCTTCAGGAACTGGTATTCAAACACATTTACCAGAATAATAGGAATTTAGGCCCTTGGTCCATAGCAGTGTAGGAGATGTCCAAGGCCCCAGTATCCCCTAAACCCACTGCTGAATCAGTTCCCTGAAAAGCCATGCAGGACCAAAGGTTACCCCAGAGTGTAGCACTGATGTTTGGGGGAGGACTCAGCAAAACCCTGGCCTGCAGCAGAGCTTCCAGGCCTGCCTTTATTCCAAAGGAGTCTCTTGTATTCAGCCCTTTAGCCAGGCCCAGGGATTCTGTGGAAATGCTTCAGTGGCTGTGTTTTCCCACTGAGACCGAGCAGGATTCTAGGAAATACTTTTCCCTGGCCATGTGCAGTTTGACACGGACAGTCTGCTGTTATTCAGTTGAATATTCTAAATTTCCTGATGCAGCTGATGGCTGGATGTGGGACTGGGAGTGGGCTGTTAAACAAGAGCTGCTTCTCTCCTGTGTCTCCTGTGTCTCTCCTATGTCTCTCTTGTGCCTGCTCCGTGCTGCTGGTGGGGACCAACCCTTGGCTGCAGATGCAGAAAATTGCAGCATTTTTCCCTGGCCCTTCCCTTCCTCGGTGACCCAGCAGAGCCATCACACCTGAAGTTCTGGGGTCTGATACTTCTGCAAGAACTGTATCTGTTTCCAAAACCAGGCAAGAGAGTCCACAGTGCTGCTGCTGCTGCTCTCGCTGACTTCTCCTGTCACTACACTACTGCAGAAGAAAATTTGGGAAAATCTCAACATCCACGAGATGCCAGCTTGAAAGATATTTACTGTGTTATCATCACAAGGCTGCCAGGGATTCAGTGCCTGCAACTCTTCAGAGTCTTTAGGTTTTGCCTGTTTAGCTTTAAGTAATAATTACAGTGATTGTACTGCCTCTGGCAGGTGCATCTTCCGTGGAGCCTCTGGGTTTCCTCACTTCCCGAGGCCGATGGAGATGTGAGATCTCCTTGTTCTTCCCCTGCCCGAGGGCTGCGGGTGCCAGCAGGACCTGGGGGTGACTGACACCTCTCCAAACTACCCCTGATGTTCCCCAAGACGTTCTCTAAACTCCATAAAAGCTGCTGAAATCAGAGTAACATCATTTCCAGGCAACACATTTCACTTTTCTTCCTCGAGATGTACAAAACCCAAATCAAATCTTACAATCTGCCAGTGCAGACCCCAGGCTGCCTTCACACCCATCTCAGCTGGTGCAGGGGGGCATTTCCTGAGCAATCACTCTGGAATCCACCTTTAGGCTGCTTTAATCAAACTCTTGTTCATTCCCCATGGGTCTCTGACCACTTGGGAAGTGCTCTAAGGATTGATTTTGGCGTCATACATAAAACCTACCAAAAAAACCACATAAGTCTTAGTAGACCAGCATGTGCAGTGATGTATTTGTACTCATTTGCCAGCATAGCATCAATAACAATGGGAAAAAAGTTCCTTAAATTAAAAGCTCAAAACAGCCCATAAAGGAAAATTCTCCTGTCCCCTGGTGGGGATTAGACCTGCAGCTCTGAAATCTGATAAAATGTGGTTTGTTTTTTAAAACTGAATTTCCTGGAGAGGAAAACTGCAATGCCAAGTTTAGAAACCTGATGAATTCTTCTCGTAGAATAGAATAGTTCAGTTTGAAGAGACAGACAGTCATCAAGTAGTGCAAGTGTAACTCTTCTAAATCAGTGTTTGCTTTTTAAATTGCCTGTATTTGATATTCCTGACGGAGTTATGCAGAATTCATAGCACACAGCCTTCCCCAAGATATGCATTGATGTGAAGAGATTTTAAATGAGATTTTTCTGAATAATCTAACCAGATAATTTCATCATGCTCCTTTATCATACAGACATTTATCTAAAATATTCAGGATACAGCCGGTGGTTTATGCCTTTGGTTCTGGCAAGGACAGTGTAACCTCTATAAAAACAGATTTCTGAAATAACAAACTTGAATGTCAGGTTCAAAATATTCATAAATCCCTGGCCAGGGTGGGACAGTACAAAGTAATAAGATCTGTTACACAAAGTCACTTTCTCATTTTGCCATGTAAACCAGCACAGTGATTTTTCTGGTGACACGAGCTGTTACAACGACTGAAATAAGTCTGATTGTATGCTTTGAGTGGTTGTAGAATATGTACCAAATCCAGCTCCTTGTACTCCCAGGCGCTGCTGGTGGGGTAAGTTAGGAATGAGAGCTCTGCTCCTGCTGAAGTGAACAATGCTGAGTGAGCCCTGCAGTTCATGACTCCTTTTGTGTCATCTCCTTAAGCTCTGTGTTTCACAGCACAGCTCTCCCGTCTGGTTCTTCTCCACTTGTGCAGTCAGGTTATTCCTACCTCCTTGGAGGGGTTTTTAAGGAAAAGAGGATTGCCCATTAACACCTCATTCCTTTTTCAGTGAGATAAAAGGTTGTATTTCTATCTCGGGACTACCTAGACTAGAAATGAGAAAAATCCCTCTTTCCAGGGTTATTCAAGACCATTTTCTCTCCCTGACAGCCCCAACAGGGTGTGAAAAACCAAGTCAGACCTGCCTTTATGTGCAGAGAGAGGTGAGGCACTTGGCTATGCCTCACACCTGGTGAATGATATCACACCGATTATCGAACAGAATCTTTAATGTTGGACATTTATGCACATACCAAGCAGCTGGGAGTGAAGTGAGCAAAAAGTGAACAGAGAAATACCAGTGTGTGTCCGTGGCAGCCAGCTGCAAACGGCATGAGGGCCAAATGAAGGGAAATATTACAGCACATATTCTATTTCTGATAAACACACAGTATTCTGAAAATGCCCTGCTTGCCCCCAGATCTCAGCCCGTGTTGAGAACCTCTGGGCCAACACTCTTACAAATGATCTCTTTCAATTATGTGGGGAAATATTTGCTGTGCCAGCATGTCAGAAACGCTAAGCCGAGCTTTTCAGATTAAATTTTGCTGTAGGCACGAAGGGATGAAAAGGCTCCCTGCAATATTGGTGTGGCTGTCTCTCACACAAAGGCTGACATCTCCATTGAATGGCCCGTGCTGGTTCCCAGCCCAGCAGGGAGCTCCTGGGCTCTGAAAGGAAATTAAATACGTGATTGCAGACTGGACAATAGGCATCCGCCAGGACACGGCCAGAAAGGGAAAGCCTGACCTAAAGGCAGGGACTTGTGCAGGGTTTTGTCACACCAGATTTGGGCTGGACCCTTCAGCCACCTAATCCTGTATCCTACTCATTATGCCCCACAAGGAAATGCTTGGGAGGGGTGTGCAAGAAATCCTGTGAGAGATAACGGGGAAGTTTGGGCTAAAGCTGAGAGAGATTTTCCCAAATTCGAGCTAAAATTTATCAGTGCAGCTCAGAAATTCTTCTTACAGATATACAGTTAATCCATTTTAAATCCTGCTAATCTGCAGGTATCAGTGATATTTGGGCATCTGAATGACAGGGGGTTGTTACAGAAGGATTGAAAAGCATCTCTAAGCTTGTAGGTCATCTTAAAGGTGACTGTAGGAGCAGTAACTGGTGTGGGTAACAGCTGCCTTCTCCTGGGGTCATTAAAATAGCTTTTTAGAAGGGGAAATGGGTGTGAAGGGACAACATCCGAAGCTGTGGGCTGAGGTGTGAGTCAGGGCTCAGCTCAGAGCGTGGGTCCTGTCAGATTAAAGGTGTGAGGTGAGCTTGATTCTCAGAGCTGCGACCTTGGATTCCTGCAGACGAAGCCAAGGGGCTGTTAGAGACTCAAACTCTTATTTTGTCATTTTATGTATATTAAAGGCTCAAAGACAATACCTACAGATACATTTCCCCTGCTCTTCAGGGGTCTGGTGCATCCTTAGTCCTCCCTGGCCTTCCACTGCAGTATTTCAGTAATTTCCACAGTGACTCAGGTGGAGATGTCATCTTTCTATTTAATACCTGCTAAGCCTTTTTTTTTTTAATTGATATTTTAATTGCTTGTTTAATCTGTTTAACCTCTCCTCGAGCTCAGCACTGTGCAGGAAGGTGCTCCAAGCTTGTGGGATCCACTGGGTGAGAGTCACTTTGGTTTCTGTCTGCCTTGAACCTGCTCCTGCTTTCATGTGCTGGCTCACAGCTCCTGTGCTGGGAGACTGAACGATTCTCCCCTATTCATCTTCCAGGTGAAAATTTTACAGACCCATTTCACACCTCTCCTCAGCGCTCTCTTCCACATCTGCAAGTGGCTAAAATACCTTCCAGGCCTTTTCCCCACACTTGTTGCCTTTTCTAGGGTTTAATTGGTTTAGGTGAAAGGATCATGAGTCTCCTTGTTCTGATTGAGGTGTCCTGTGAATGTGCAGAATTATTTTCTCTGTATTGTTCTCTATTCCCTTTGTAATACATTTTAATATTACATTTTGTTTCCTCTCTGCAACTTAATAACTGAACAGATACATTCTTAGAGTTATAAAGCTCCAAGATATAATTCTTCAGCAGTTGTAATAAACTCTGAATTCATTACTGTATCTGTTTTACTGAAGCTGAAAGTGTTGTTTGGGGTTGGTTTTGGTATTTTGCCCCCAAAATGAATCTGATTTCATTTGCATGGTACCTGCCACCATCCCATCACTCAGTGTCCTAAGGTGATTCTGCAGTTCTCCACAGCTGATCCTGGTTTTCCACATCTTGACTAATTGAGCAATTTAAAAATATTTATTTCCAGTATTGTTTCCCCTAAAAAATCAAATTATAATCACAATATTGTAGCTTTCCTTACCATGTGATATAAAGCAGATTTCTCCAACTAAAACACAGCCCAAACAAAACACGTTTCCAGACTACCAGTCATGGCTGAAATTAGGGTAAAGTCAAAGTTACATATCCAGCTCCTCCTCCGTGGATATTCTGATCTGAATCCAAATTTTTGATTCAGATGCACTTTTAGTGGAGACGTGAATCAAATTACTGAGCTGGAACTTCACTGCTTTTAGCTGCAGAGATTAGTTCCGACTCCCTCTGAGGGATGGTCTCTTCTGCAGTGTTTACTGAGAGAGAAACAATCTGATACATCCTGGGGTTTAACATCAGACAGGGTACAGCTTCTCAAGCACAAATTAATCCTTTAAAATACAAAATCTAGAATGCATTTACAATGCATTTCATCCACCAAGTGCATTACCAGTGTGTGCAGTGTGCATTTGTTTAACCGAGGAGGGAGGGGAAGCCCTTTAAATTTAAGGACGCACAATCTGAGCCACATAAGCTTTTTTACACCTGTTTTATAGCACTCACCTCTGACCTGGCACTTTATATATTGTATTCTGGGCCAGGCCACGGGTTTACAGCTTCCCTTATAAAGTAATGGAAAAGATAATGCATTTTTGTAAAGCTTGGCAAGGCAGCATGTGTTCCCAGGGTGCTGGGAGGACTTTAGTCACTGAAAAGTTCCTTCATTCTAAGCTTGGTTAAAATGCAAACCAAAATTCAAAAGTGTGGGTTTGCTGAAGTTCACCAGAAACAAGAAACCCCCCGAAGCGACCCCGGGTCTCTGCACGCTGAGCTGACGGATGGTTCATAAACCTGCCTCTAAAAACAACGCAGTGCCACGTTCCCCTTCGGTACC